>JAJJWW010007869.1:0-204383 GCA_023531295.1 Papaver armeniacum | reverse complement strand
CGATCCTACACATTGCTTTTTCTAATTTGTGTTTCGTTCTTATTGTCTATCCCAGCATACTAATGAAATTATTTTTATTTCCTCTGCAAGAAAAATTCGGAGAGGGGAAAAGAGGCAATATCAAAATCCAAGTTCCCACATCAGATGGGACGAGGAGGATACTCGGGATTAAAACTAAAATTAGTAAGTCTGTTGTCTTATTTATTATACACTGCACAGTAAAACCGGCCATATCAGATACTTCTGTTTTGTATGTTGTGTTGCGTGTCTCATATATGCAGAAACTTATAACGGTATAGGGATGTGTCCTTTTACACCAATCTGTAATTTTGTCACACCAATACGAGCAATTGAGCAAATTAGGTCAGAATTATGAAAACGTGTGGGACCGACTTTGTGCAAGCCCTAAGGATGACTCTGGTCGGTCATGAAGGCATGCACGTGTTGCCGTGGTGCCTGTGTCTCCGTACTGAGAGTTTCGGTATTTTCTGATGTGCGTTCGAGCAATGTTGTGAATTTTCAGAAGAGTTTCATCTTGACTGAAATTCTTGATTTTTGTTGGAATGAGCATGTATGCTCAATTGATCAATATTTTGTAAATATTAAAATAAGTGTATTTTAATATTAAAAATTGCTGTGAGAGGCTAGCCGGTCGTGTGACCTGTTGACTTTTGGTTTTTCATGATTTGAGCAAAATTTGAGAAGTTATGACGAAATCATGATTTTTGCTCAAACCAAGGAGTTTCATGAATTTAGGAAAATAATAATTATAAAAGACTAGGGATTGCAAGGTGTGGGACCGGCCACGTCTAGGGCATGGCCCTTGGCTATGTTGCCCGGTCCAAAGACACCTTTCCCTATTTTATAATATTATTTTTCATGAATCCTTGAAGTTATGGAGAATCCTTGGAGTTATGGAGAATCCATGAGTTTTTATTGAAACAAAGGAGTTTCATGAGATTAGGGAATAATAATTATAAAAGCTAAGGATTGTGAGGTGTGGGACCGACCACGGCTCGGGCATGGCCGGACGACTAGGTTACAGGTCCCTTTTGCCTTTCCTTATTTTATAACATTATTTCATGAATCCATGAAGTTATGGAGGATTCATGAGTTTTTGCAAAAACAAGGAAAGTTGCTAAAACCAAGGAGTTTTCATGAGTTCATGAAATAACAAAAATAAGAAAAAATAATGGAAGAGGCATGAACCGACCATGGCTAGGCACGGCCGTCCCCACGGTGGGCCCCGCCACGGGCGCCTCTTATTATTTTATTAATATTTATTGTTTTCTCCTGTTTTTGGCGTAGGATTCCTCATTGTTTCGTATTTTTGGATGCTCGTTCGTGCATCCGGTGCTCTGATCGTGCATCATTGTCGAATACACTTGCATCATTTTTGTGGGGCTTACTCAGTGATGATCCAGATGCCCGGTTATTGAGTATTTATTACTAATTTATGAAATTCAGTGGAAACTGAGTAATAAAAATGAATAGTTGTTTATTATTAATTCATAGGATTAGCTGTGGATTCGACTATGAATTCAGAATAATAAAGCAAGCATTACCATCATATAGGATTGTGGATGCGACCATAAAATCGAAGTAATTAAAAATATTTTTTTTTTTTTTTTTTTTTTTTTTTTTTTTTTTTGGAAACACGCTCAAAATATGATTTTATTTCTAAAAGGTGCTTACAAATGATGAAATGGAGAAAATGATGTAAATCGGGTGTTTGCAACGTTTATAAGTGTTGCAAACACCGTTACAAAGAACAGTAAAGATGAAGTGTGCTGTTGATTCAACTAACTTTTGTGTCGACTCGGCTAAACCCACCGAGGGACTCTTCTAGAGAAGGAAGAGGAACGGAAGGATCATAATAAGGACTACTTTTCAAAAGTTTGATCGTATCCTCTAGAGACGAAGAACTATTACTATAATCTCCTTGCTCGAATGACCGATGCACATGTGGATAGTAATTGGGCTCACCATGGTATGACCCATAACCTTCAAAAAGATTGGCGTTCCCAACCACTATTCACATTATGGTCATAAAAAGAGTGATGTCCATAATGTTCGGTTGGATATTCATATTCATTGTGATGGCTATTATAATACCAGGTTTGACATCCTAACTGCAAGGGAATTCTACACAAACACAAACACAAACAAGGCTGACTCGACCAAAACAAACCTCTGATTTCTAGCAAACAAAAAGCATGATGGCTCCACTTAGATTGTTTCTAGACCGACTTCTAATCCTTCGAAAGGGAATTCGTTACAATTTAAGCAAACCCCTCCGGAATCAATCCGAGTTTAAGTAAGTTGAATAGAGCGAGGAAGGCTGCGTGGAGCTTTGATACCCAAGGCCTCACCGCAATTACAAGGCGGCGCACCACGCATTCAACTTCACGAAACCATCATGAACTTCGAAGTATGCTTAAAGAGTAACCAATATTTTTCGAATGACTTTCCTATTAAGCTCGTTACCTATCGGTCTCGTTCTAGTCAAAATTTTAG
The DNA here is from genome assembly GCA_023531295.1 of Papaver armeniacum. Lineage (NCBI taxonomy): Eukaryota > Viridiplantae > Streptophyta > Magnoliopsida > Ranunculales > Papaveraceae > Papaver > Papaver armeniacum. Next base: position 201,866 of record JAJJWW010007869.1, on the reverse strand, counting down.
GCTTAGGTTCGTGTTTGGTTTCGTTTTCCTAAGGCGGGCAAGAAGAGAACGGTGATGAAATCCGAACCCTTATCTTGTATGGCCGTCCTTGCCCTTTACTAGGAAATTAAAACAGGGATTCGGTTCCTCGACATATATTCACACGAAATCATCCAAAAGAAACCCGGGCAGCGGGGATTCATGGTGTTTAGAATTCTTACCTCCCGCTCCGGACGGGGATGAACCGTTGAAGTCGACTCGGCCCACGACTCCTATGTCGCGGTAATAAACCCGAGGGGCCGAGACGATATCGTAATCGTCGTCCTTCCCTGTGCAGTTTATATTTAAATAACCCTTCCTTAGGGTTTAAAAAAAATGTCCAACAGTCCAAAAATAAAGTCCAAGATTAAGAAGTCCAAAAAAAATAAAAATAAAAATTACAAAGATAATTACCTAATTACAGTTTCTAAAAATAAAAAAGATTAATTACACTATATACAAAATTTTCCTCTTCACTCCTTTGGATTTTCTCTCTTCTTTCTTTCTTTGGCTTCACTTTACTTTTCAACACTTTCTCTTTTATATAAGCTCCTTTTAAGTCCGAAAGCAAATAGAAAAAAAAAACCAAAACGCGTAAAAGGAACAAATAATAATAAAATAAAATAATAAAACCTAAAAACAAATCTATACACAAGTCCGCGTCGGCGCCAAAAATTGATGGTTATTTTCAATGATGTTGTAGAAGTGGTAGTAAGGTTGTCGTTCACTCGGACTTGATGGGATTGATTTTAAGAAATAATAAAAGAAATAAAATAAAAATATATACAAATATTGTCACAGGATGAAGAGATGTGCCGGGACTCAGGATTCGGCCAAACTCATAACGAAAGGTTCAAATATTAATTCTTTTAACAATTATCGCTCAACAAATAAAAACAGGGACTCTTATTTTGCCAAGATAGATTCTCAAAAGATTGGTTGTAAATCCTAAGCATGATGTATCAAAACATTTAAGCTAAGCATACATCATCAAATTAAATGACAACCAATTAATTCAAATCATATTTCAATTAAAATTAATGCAAAAGTCTTAAAAAGAATTAAATAATTTTACCCATGTATGAAATTCGTCTTCCTCCGTCGTCCCAGTGTTGGAGTCTAGCTCATCATGTTGGAAACACGCTCAAAATATGATTTTATTGCTCAAAGGTGCTTACAAATGATGAAATGGAGAAAATGATGTAAATCGGGTGTTTGCAACGTTTATAAGTGTTGCAAACACCGTTACAAAGAACGGTAAAGATGAAGTGCTGCTGTTGTTTTAAGTCTGCCCTATAAACTACGACCCTCGTTTGTGAGTCTTTTGCACTGTAGCGGAAACGACAGTCATTGGTTCATTCTTCGTGTTCTTGAGGTGTAGCGAAAGAACAATGGTGTTCTCTCGGAACTCGATTTTCTTGACTACGTGGACGTTCCAAACTCTCCCAAATCTCTCCTCCCTCTCTCGAGTCCACAAAGACACTATTTATAGCCTAGAAGCATCAAAATCTCATGTAATAAAGGCGAATAATTCTCCCATCAATCGTGAGAATGAAAAAAATCTTCCCTAAATATTTTCTTCCCCTTTTTTTCTTCTTACGTCAAACGAGTCTTGAATATTACTTATTTAAAACCTTCACGCTTCAAGCGATCAATCTCTATCCAAACACAAGTATAACACATAAAATCACGCCGTAATCCCAAGATTTTCTCATCCGCATGCATACTCCTTCTTGTGTGGAAAATCCACGTATTCAACCCACGTTTTTCGAGTTCGAAGGATTTATCGATCCCTGTGTGAGTGTAACAAGCTGGAATGAGTTAATTGGAGTGATTGAATCTCGTCACAGCTCCTCCAAATTCAAAACCACGATTTCAGTTTTCAAATATATTTTTCCCGCCATTTTGTTCTTCACGAAAGAAGAAGGGTGTCCCCCTAACCAAACCGGGGGTGCGACTAGCGAGTGCTAGGGTGGTTGCCCCTTATAAATTAAAGTGCCCTTATCCAAAAGCGAGAGTCCGAATAACACGTGTCTTCCGAGGTGCTCCGAGCAACTTTTCGAGCCGAATTTTCCAACAAAATTTATTTCCAAAAAATACCTACAAACACACAAAAAATACCATAATAAGGACGAAAACGAGTACCGACAATACGAAACATTGAGGACAAATTAGACACATAAATGCGTCTATCAAATACCCCAAACTTATTATTTGCTAGTCCTCGAGCAAATTTATTCTAGAAAATAAAAATCATTTGAACCCCTAGGTGGCCTAGAGGCGGAGTGTTGTCTCCTGGAGGGTTTACCGAGAGGTGTAACCACAAAACCTTTACTCCCGGACCCTAGCTATCTACGCGAGAACTTTGGAAGGCACTAAAGAATCTCCTTGGTTGGCATACTTATTGATTACGGGAGGAAGTACCACGATGCGAAATTCCAATTGTTGTACACGAGTTTGCACTAAAATTCATATATAAGTCACGAGCTCTACTCGGATAGTCGCACTATGGACATCAATACCGGAGTCAAAACTAATCACATGGATAGATCAAGAAGATGGATATAGAGAAAACATAGATGGTTTTGATGTTTACTAAGTGAACGGTGTTTCCCATATCTGTCAAGGCCTCGCCAAAATGAACCTATCCTAATGGACTGAGATACTAGTTCGACTAATATCAACACACTTTGGCATATACAAGGGAACCAAAGTGGTCGATAATCCTAACTCTAGGTCAACACAACTGGCATATACAAGGGTTCCAGTGGTCGACTTTATTGAATTTATTCCGGTTGGTCTGATGGTCTGGTCTCAATTTCTCTCTTTTTTTTTTTTTTTTTTTTTTTTTTTTTTTTTTTTGGTATCTCAATCACTCTAATTCACCCTAGCATTGGTAACAACTTGATTCGTGGGCCCCACCTAATCACTTAGAGAAACATAGTTTAAAAAGAACAAAACAAAATAAAAACGAGAAGTGAAAAGGACTCAACGAGATATGGTGAAACTATCATGTTATTTCTAACACGAGCTATGTGCTTTTATGAATAGACTCTTTAGATGTTGCCATCTAATCGGATTGGTTCCTCAACTCCTACAACCAAAATGCTTCCATCCACTTAGATTGGTTAGTGCCATCCTTAATAAGCATAAATTTCTAGGCTCGAGTTTATTTATTGCAACTAAAAAGTTTCTCCCATACCCCCAAACTTAAATCTAACATTGTCCTCAATGTTCTAAAGATGAAATTAAAAGCATGAACAATGAGAAACAAGTCACCACTTGAAGAAAAGAGTAAGGAAAGATATTACCGTGTTGCAAGAGCATGGGTTACCTCCCAAGAAGTGCTAAGTTTAAAGTCTTGACCCAGGACTAAGAAAGGATTAGTCACCTTATAAAATCATAAAGTAATAGCCGGAATTTCACTGTAGGTCATCAAAACCAAATAGAGCTATCACAAGAAAAAGTAATCTCAACCTTGCCAAGAAAAGCACACCCTTGTCTAGTTTCTGTTTAAGACGACTACATCTAGTTGTGGTTCGTGTTCGAGTTCTATAACTGGGTCCAAATAAAATATTTTCATGGGTTGGTTTTCCTCGTAGCTAAGATCCAAATCGAGGTTCTAGAGTCCTGGAAAAACTCAAATAAAAACTTAGAAGCACAAAATAATAACTGAATAATTGAGGATCCTCTAAGTCAATCGGTTTTGACTTACACAGTGACCACAATAAGATTGGTGGTCTTCCTTAAGCAAATGTGTCGACCCTAATATCCTAAAGTAATTAGGTTTAGTCTCAAAACTTAATAACTCGACACATTTGTAACTCATAAGTTCCCACAATTGAAAGAAAAGTTTTTGGTGGGAAAACAAAGTCAATTTTGGTATCATAGCCCGGGTTAACCACATCAACCGAGTATGGGTTTCTAACAACCGAACTTCTTCCCGGACATTATTAGGTTCGGGAGAGCTAGCATGAAGGTAATCTGGCACAATGGTTGAGGCACATATATCAAGTCCCAAGTGAGGGATCTCTTGTAAGAGCTAAAGGTAAGGCACAAGGAGAATGATAATCACCCCCAAACTTAGAATTTTGGGTGTCTCTAGATAGACTAGCTACAATTTCCCTAATTTCTAGATCATCAAAATCCTGAAAATGGTCAATTGCTTCATGTAGATTATACTCGGGTGATGCATCCTCACTCATATTTAAAAGCTCTTGAGTTCATCTTCTTAAATCTAAGACTATTGTTTTTAAATCGTTAGACTCTAAAATAATATTCTCGGGATAAACTCGTTCCTCTAAACCATTATCGACTTCGTAAACGGAAATACTACATCGTCTAAAAAAAAGTATCTCTAGTCAAATCCTCGTCCTTTTGAATAGGTGAATAATTGTTAAAATTATTAGGATCTGAACCGAGAAATAACCCTATTATTATAAAGCTCAATTGGAGTAGCAAATTCCTGATCACTATGCCTATTTATTTCAAATTCTTCATCAACACTATCCTCATCATAATCATAACATGAAAATGGTTGAACCTTATCTAAAGTATTGCTTTCAATTCTAACCTCGTCATCTTGATTATGTAAATAGAAATTTTCCTCATTTTCAAGGGTGATTTTTGAAGCAATGTATTGGCAATTCAAAGTAATTCGAGCAATTCTTTCTTCCGTCTCTAACTCTAACCTACGTGTTGACTCAGAAAACTCACGTGTTGACTCTGTTAACTTATGCGTTGACTCAAGTATCTTACGCGCCTTATCTAGAGAGGAGGAATTATAGGAATTTTGCTCGTATGACCAGGTATTCATGTGAATAGTAATTGGGCTCACCATGGTATGACCCATAACCTTCAAAGGTTGGCGTTCCCAACCACTATTCACACTCACGGTCATAAAAAGAGTGATGTCCATAATGTTCGTTGGATATTCATATTCATTGTGATGGCTATTATAATACCAGTTTGACATCCTAACTGCAAGGGAATTCTACACAAACACAAACACAAACAAGGCTGACTCGACCAAAACAAACCTCCTGATTTCTAGCAAACAAAAAGCATGATGGCTCCACTTAGATTGTTTCTAGACCAGCTTCTAATCCTTCGAAAGGGAATTCGTTACAATTTAAGCAAACCCCTCTGGAATCAATCCGAGTTTAAGTAAGTTGAATAGAGGCGAGGGAAGCTGCGTGGAGCTTTGATACCCAAGGCCTCACCGCAATTACAAGGCGGCGCGAGTCACGCATTCAACTTCACGAAACCATCATGAACTTGAAGTATGCTTAAAGAGTAACCAATATTTTTCGAATGACTTTCCTATTAAGCTCGTTACCCTATCGGTCTCGTTCTAGTCAAAATTTTAGGCTTAGGTTCGTGTTTGGTTTCGTTTTCCTAAGGCGGGCAAGAAGAGAACGGTGATGAAATCCGAACCCTTATCTTGTATGGCCAGTCCTTGCCCTTTACTAGGAAATTAAAACAGCCGGATTCAGTTCCTCGACATATATTCACACGAAATCATCCGGTAAACCCATTTGGCGAGGATTCGCGGGTGTTTAGAATTCTTACCTCCCGTTCCGGACGGGGATGAACCCGTTGAAGTCGACTCGGGCCACGACTCCTATGTCGTATGTACGAACCCGAGGGCCGAGACGATATCGTAATCGTCGTCCTTCCCCAATGCGGTTTATATTTAAATAACCCTTCCTTAGGGTTTAAAAAAAAAAATGTCCAACAGTCCAAAAATAAAGTCCAAGATTAAGAAGTCCAAAAAAAATAAAAATAAAAATTACAAAGATAATTACCTAATTACAGTTTCTAAAAATAAAAAAGATTAATTACACTATATACAAAATTTTCCTCTTCACTCCTTTGGATTTTCTCTCTTCTTTCTTTCTTTGGCTTCACTTTACTTTTCAACACTTTCTCTTTTATATAAGCTCCGCACCAAGTCTGAAAGCAAATAGAAAAAAAAAAAAAAACGCGTAAAAAGGAACAAATAATAATAAAATAAAATAATAAAACCTAAAAACAAATCTATACACAAGTCCGCGTCGGCGGCGCCAAAAATTGATGGTTATTTTCAATGATGTTGTAGAAGTGGTAGTAAGGTTGTCGTTCACTCGGACTTGATGGGATTGATTTTAAGAATTAATAAAAGAAATAAAATAAAAATATATACAAATATTGTCACAGGATGAAGAGATGTGCTGGGACTCAGGATTCGGCCAAACTCATAACGAAAGGTTCAAATATTAATTCTTTTAACAATTATCGCTCAACAAATAAAAACAAGGACTCTTATTTTGCCAAGATAGATTCTCAAAAGATTGGTTGTAAATCCTAAGCATGATGTATCAAAACATTTAAGCTAAGCATACATCATCAAATTAAATGACAACCAATTAATTCAAATCATATTTCAATTAAAATTAATGCAAAAGTCTTAAAAAGAATTAAATAATTTTACCCATGTATGAAATTCGTCTTCCTCCGTCGTCCCAGTGTTGGAGTCTAGCTCATCATGTTGGAAACACGCTCAAAATATGATTTTATTGCTCAAAGGTGCTTACAAATGATGAAATGGAGAAAATGATGTAAATCGGGTGTTTGCAACGTTTATAAGTGTTGCAAACACCGTTACAAAGAACGGTAAAGATGAAGTGCTTTACTTGTTGTTTTAAGTCTGCCTATAAACTACGACCCTCGTTTGTGAGTCTTTTGCATTTGTAGCGAAACGACCAGTCATTGGTCAGTCTGTTCTTCGTGTTCTTGAGGTGTAGCAACGAAGCAACAATGGTGTTCTCTGGAACTCGATTTTCTTGACTCTGTGACGTTCCAAACTCTCCCAAATCTCTCCTCCCTCTCTCTCGAGTCCACAAAGACACTATTTATAGCCTAGAAGCATCAAAATCTCATGTAATAAAGGCGAATAATTCTCCCATCAATCGGCAGTAATGAAAAATCTTCCCGGAAATATTTTCTTCCCCTTTTTTTCTTCTTACTGCCAACAGCGAGTCTTGAATATTACTTATTTAAAACCTTCACGCTTACGACGATCAATCTCTATCCAAACACAAGTATAACACATAAAATCACGCTGTAATCCCAAGATTTTCTCATCCGCATGCATACTCCCTGTGTGTGGAAAATCCACGTATTCAACCCACGTTTTCGAGTTCAAGGATTTATCGATCTGTGTGAGTGTAACAGCTGGAATGAGTTAATTGGAGTGATTGAATCTCGTCACGCTCCTCCAAATTCGAAACAATGATTTCCGGTTTTCAAATATATTTTTCCAGCCATTTTTGTTCTTCACGAAAAAGAAGAAGGGTGTCCCCTAACTAAACCAGGGGTGCGACTAACGGGTGCTAGGCAAGTGCCCCTTATAAATTAAAGTGCCCTTATCCAAAAGCGAGAGTCCGAATAACACGTGTCTTCGGAGGTGCTCCGAGCAACTTTTCGAGCTGAATTTTCCAACAAAATTTATTTCCAAAAAATACCTACAAACACACAAAATACCATAATAAGGACGAAAACGAGTACCGACAATACGAAACATTGAGGACAAATTAGACACATAAATGCGTCTATCAAATACCCCCAAACTTATTATTTGCTAGTCCTCGAGCAAATTTATTCTAGAAAATAAAAATCATTTGAACCCCCTAGGTGGCCCTAGAGGCGGAGTGTTGTCTCCGGAGGGTTTACCCGAGAGGTGTAACCACAAAACCTTTACTCCGGACCCTAGCTATCTACGCGAGAACTTTGGAAGGCACTAAAGAATCTCCTTGGTTGGCATACTTATTGATTACGGGAGGAAGTACTCACGATGCGAAATTCCAATTGTTGTACACGAGTTTGCACTAAAATTCATATATAAGTCACAAGCTCTACTCGGATAGTCGCACTCATGGACATCAATACCGGAGTCAAAACTAATCACATGGATAGATCAAGAAGATGGATATAGAGAAAACATAGATGGTTTTGATGTTTACTAAGTGAACGGTGTTTCCCATATCTGTCTGAAGGCCTCCGCCAAAATGAACCTATCCTAATGGACTGAGATACTAGTCTGACTAATATCAACACACTGGCATATACAAGGGAACCAGTGGTCGATAATCCTAAATCTAGGTCAACACAACTGGCATATACAAGGGTTCCAGTGGTCGACTTTATTGAATTTATTCCGGTTGGTCTGATGGTCTGGTTTCAATTTCTCTCTTTTTTTTTTTTTTTTTTTTTTTTTTTTTTTTTTTTTTGGTATCTCAATCACTCTAATTCACCCTAGCATTGGTAACAACTTGATTCGTGGGCCCCACCTAATCACTTAGAGAAACATAGTTTAAAAAGAACAAAACAAAATAAAAACAGAAGTGAAAAGGACTCAACGAGATATGGTGAAACTATCATGTTATTTCTAACACCTGAGCTATGTGCTTTTATGAATAGACTCTTTAGATGTTGCCATCTAATCAGATTGGTTCCTCAACTCCTACAACCAAAATGCTTCCATCCACTTAGATTGGTTAGTGCCATCCTTAATAAGCATAAATTTCTAGGCTCTGGAGTTTATTTATTGCAACTAAAAAGTTTCTCCCATACCCCCAAACTTAAATCTAACATTGTCCTCAATGTTCTAAAGATGAAATTAAAAGCATGAACAATGAGAAACTGTCACCACTTGAAGAAAAGAGTAAGGAAAGATATTACCGTGTTGCAAGAGCATGGGTTACCTCCCAAGAAGTGCTAAGTTTAAAGTCTTCACCAGGACTAAGAAAGGATTAGTCACCTTATAAAATCATAAAGTAATAGCCGGAATTTACGTGGGTCATCAAAACCAAATAGAGCTATCCACAAAAAAGTAATCTCCAACTTTGCCAAGAAAAGCACACCCTTGTCTAGTTTTCTGTTTAAGACGACTACATCTAGGCGTGGTTCGGAGTTCGGGTTCTATAACTGGGTCCAAATAAAATATTTTCATGGGTTGGTTTTCCTCGTAGCTAAGATCCAAATCGGGTTCTAGAGTCCTGGAAAAACTCAAATAAAAACTTAGAAGCACAAAATAATAACTGAATAATTGAGGATCCTCTAAGTCAATCAGGTTTGACTTACACAAAATGACCACAAATAAGATTGGTGGTCTTCCTTAAGCAAATGTGTCGACCCTAATATCCTAAAGTAATTAGGTTTAGTCTCAAAACTTAATAATGACACATTTGTAACTCATAAGTTCCCACAATTGAAAGAAAAGTTTTTGGTGGGAAAACAAAGTCAATTTTGGTATCATAGCACTACAGGTTAACCACATCAACCGTAGTATGGGTTTCTAACAATGAACTTCTTCTGGACATTATTAGGTTCGGGAGAGCTAGCATGAAGGTAATCTGGCACAATGGTTGAGGCACATATATCAAGTCCCAAGTGAGGGATCTCTGTAAGAGCTAAAGGTAAGGCACAAGGAGAATGATAATCACCCCAAACTTAGAATTTTGGGTGTCTCTAGATAGACTAGCTACAATTTCCTAATTTCTAGATCATCAAAATCTGAAAATGGTCAATTGCTTCATGTAGATTATACTCAGGTGATGCATCCTCACTCATATTTAAAAGCTCTTCGAGTTCATCTTCTTCGTCTAAGACTATTGTTTTTAAATCGTTAGACTCTAAAATAATATTCTCAGGATAAACTCGTTCCTCTAAACCATTATCGACTTCGTAAACAGGAAATACTACATCGTCTAAAACAGTATCTCTAGTCAAATCCTCGTCCTTTTGAATAGGTGAATAATTGTTAAAATTATTAGGATCTCAACCGAAATAACCCTATTATTATAAAGCTCAATTGGAGTAGCAAATTCCCATCACTATGCCTATTTATTTCAAATTCTTCATCAACACTATCCTCATCATAATCATAACATGAAAATGGTTGAACCTTATCTAAAGTATTGCTTTCAATTCTAACCTCGTCATCTTGATTATGTAAATAGAAATTTTCCTCATTTTCAAGGGTGATTTTTGAAGCAATGTATTGGCAATTCAAAGTAATTCGAGCAATTCATTCTTCCGTCTCTAACTCTAACCTACGTGTTGACTCAAGCAAACTCACGTGTTGACTCGTTAACTTATGCGTTGACTCAAGTATCTTACGCGCCTTATCTAGAGAGGAGGAATTATAGGAATTTTGCTCGTATGACCGGTATTCATGTGAATAGTAATTGGGCTCACCATGGTATGACCCATAACCTTCAAAAGGTTGGCGTTCCCAACCACTATTCACACTCTGGTCATAAAAAGAGTGATGTCCATAATGTTCAGTTGGATATTCATATTCATTGTGATGGCTATTATAATACCAGTTTGACATCCTAACTGCAAGGGAATTCTACACAAACACAAACACAAACAAGGTGACTAGACCAAAACAAACCTCACGATTTCTAGCAAACAAAAAGCATGATGGCTCCACTTAGATTGTTTCTAGACCAGACTTCTAATCCTTCGAAAGGGAATTCGTTACAATTTAAGCAAACCCCTCTGGAATCAATCCGAGTTTAAGTAAGTTGAATAGAGGCGAGGAAGCTGCGTGGAGCTTTGATACCCAAGGCCTCACCGCAATTACAAGGCGGCGCGATCACGCATTCAACTTCACAGAAACCATCATGAACTTCAAGTATGCTTAAAGAGTAACCAATATTTTTCGAATGACTTTCCTATTAAGCTCGTTACCCTATCGGTCTCGTTCTAGTCAAAATTTTAGGCTTAGGTTCGTGTTTGGTTTCGTTTTCCTAAGGCGCAAGAAGAGAACGGTGATGAAATCCGAACCCTTATCTTGTATGGCCAGTCCTTGCCCTTTACTAGGAAATTAAAACAATAGGATTCGGTTCCTCGACATATATTCACACGAAATCATCCAAAGAAACCCATTGGCGGGGATTCGCGGGTGTTTAGAATTCTTACCTCCGTTCCAGACAGGGATGAACCGTTGAAGTCGACTCGAGCCACGACTCCTATGTCGTGTACGAACCCGAGGGCCGAGACGATATCGTAATCGTCGTCCTTCCCTGTGGCGGTTATATTTAAATAACCCTTCCTTAGGGTTTAAAAAAATGTCCAACAGTCCAAAAATAAAGTCCAAGATTAAGAAGTCCAAAAAATAAAAATAAAAATTACAAAGATAATTACCTAATTACAGTTTCTAAAAATAAAAAGATTAATTACACTATATACAAAATTTTCCTCTTCACTCCTTTGGATTTTCTCTCTTCTTTCTTTCTTTGGCTTCACTTTACTTTTCAACACTTTCTCTTTTATATAAGCTCCGCACCAAGTCTGAAAGCAAATAGAAAAAAAAAAAAACCAAAACGCGTAAAAAGGAACAAATAATAATAAAATAAAATAATAAAACCTAAAAACAAATCTATACACAAGTCCGCGTCGGCGGCGCCAAAAATTGATGGTTATTTTCAATGATGTTGTAGAAGTGGTAGTAAGGTTGTCGTTCACTCGGACTTGATGGGATTGATTTTAAGAATTAATAAAAGAAATAAAATAAAAATATATACAAATATTGTCACAGGATGAAGAGATGTGCCGGGACTCAGGATTCGGCCAAACTCATAACGAAAGGTTCAAATATTAATTCTTTTAACAATTATCGCTCAACAAATAAAAACAGGGACTCTTATTTTGCCAAGATAGATTCTCAAAAGATTGGTTGTAAATCCTAAGCATGATGTATCAAAACATTTAAGCTAAGCATACATCATCAAATTAAATGACAACCAATTAATTCAAATCATATTTCAATTAAAATTAATGCAAAAGTCTTAAAAAGAATTAAATAATTTTACCCATGTATGAAATTCGTCTTCCTCCGTCGTCCCAAGTGTTGGAGTCTAGCTCATCATGTTGGAAACACGCTCAAAATATGATTTTATTGCTCAAAGGTGCTTACAAATGATGAAATGGAGAAAATGATGTAAATCGGGTGTTTGCAACGTTTATAAGTGTTGCAAACACCGTTACAAAGAACGGTAAAGATGAAGTGCTGTCATGTTGTTTTAAGTCTGCTGCCTATAAACTACGACCCTCGTTTGTGAGTCTTTTGCATCAGAGCGGAAACGACAGTCATTGGCTGTCTGTTCTTCGTGTTCTTGAGGTGTAGCAGCAGCAACAATGGTGTTCTCTGGAACTCGATTTTCTTGACTCTGTGACGTTCCAAACTCTCCCAAATCTCTCCTCCCTCTCTCTGAGTCCACAGCACACTATTTATAGCCTAGAAGCATCAAAATCTCATGTAATAAAGGCGAATAATTCTCCCATCAATCGGCAGTAATGAAAAATCTTCCCGGAAATATTTTCTTCCCCTTTATTCTTCTTACGCTGTCAACGAGTGCTTGAATATTACTTATTTAAAACCTTCACGCTTCAAGCGATCAATCTCTATCCAAACACAAGTATAACACATAAAATCACGCCTTTGTAATCCCAAGATTTTCTCATCCGCATGCATACTCCTCATTGTGTGGAAAATCCACGTATTCAACCCACGTTTTGAGTTCAAGGATTTATCGGGTCTGTGTGAGTGTAACAGCCGGAATGAGTTAATTGGAGTGATTGAATCTCGTCACACTCCTCCAAATTCGAAACAAATGATTTCCCGCCAAATATATTTTTCCCGCCATTTTTGTTCTTCACGAAAAGAAGAAGGGTGTCCCCTAACCAAACCGGGGTGCGACTAGCAGTGCTAGGCGAAGTGCCCCTTATAAATTAAGGTGCCCCTTATCCAAAAGCGAGTCCGAATAACACGTGTCTTCCGGAGGTGCTCCGAGCAACTTTTCGAGCCGAATTTTCCAACAAAATTTATTTCCAAAAATACCTACAAACACACAAAATACCATAATAAGGACGAAACGAGTACCGACAATACGAAACATTGAGGACAAATTAGACACATAAATGCGTCTATCAAATATCACCATTTCATGAGATGAAATCGGAATAATGAGATAATGTAGTAGTTTATTTCCATTATATGAGATCAAGCCGTGGATTCGATCATGGAATCAGAGCAATTGTTATTGCCATTCCATGGGATCAGGCCGTGGATTCGACCATGGAATATGAGCAATTGTTATTGCCATTCCATGGGATCAAGACGTGGATTCGACCATGGAATAGGAGCAATTATTATTGCCATTCCATGGGATCAGGCCGTGGATTTGACCATGGAATAGGAGCAATAATAGATTATTTTGGGAATTCAGTGGTGAATGTCGTGGAAGAATTAATCTATTGGAGAAAAGATATTAGCCAGTTAAAGCGTCACATCTATTCTGAATGGTGCATAGTCAGGGAGTCACGGTGTTGTTTACGACCTGAAGGCGTTAGTGCTCTCAATCTACGGAGAACCGCCTGAATCTATACACGATCTCTCCACATAATCAGGGAACGGTGAGTGTCACCGACGTCCTGAAGGCGTCCGCCGCCCAACTATTCTTCTATGTGTAGGTGGGTCTCTCTCCGCATCGGGGAACAATGAGTGTCACCGACGTCCCAAGGCGTTAAGCTCTCAATCTACGGAGAACCGCCCAAATACGTTATTCTGCATAGAGGTCACGATGAAATGCCAGGGATCGAACGCTCAGCTAGTGGAGGCTTTTCGAAAACATATTCATCATGGCTTCGTAAAATATGAATCGTTGCATGCCTGAAAGCCGTGTCAAAAACATGCCTCATGATTTTACGGTTTTAACCTTTGTTGAAAATCCACCATCTACATTAAGTCCCCTGCTTAGTGAGGAACAGTCATATTCCACAGTAAGCATTGAATGGTGATTTTCAGTCGACGAGATCAGTGGTCGAGCTCAGTCTACAAAGGTAGTTTCAGAATCCTCGATTTACCCCAATGATGTCATGTACGAGCAAATGCACAGATGAGGACCCTGATAACAAGATAGAGTGTCACCTCATATGCGCGGAGAGATAAGGCACTGCTGATTTGAGCGTTCAGAAGCCTAGTTATGGTCGGTTTAGGATTCATGGGCCCAAGTCCAAAAAGGAAACCCATGTTTTATTAGGTTTTGGAAATAAATTTGATATAAAAGGGAAGAAGCCCTAAAATTCTTTTTGTGTTTTGATTGACCGACCACTCCTCTCCTCTCTATCACTTCACGAGCAGCAGCAGGAAAAAGCACCGCCGCCCGTCCGACCACCGTCAGGCCAAATTCCGGCCGACGCCGACAGGTAAGTCCGTCCGTTTTTTTTTTTTTTTTTTTTTTTTTTTTTTTTTTTTGCTGTATGTTTCGTGATTTATGAGTTGTTCACAAAACCAAAAATCCCATGGTTTCATGCATGCGTAGGATTTATGAAGGATTTTCAGAAAACGTATATATATGCCCGTTTGTTCGTTAGTTGAAGGAACGAGCAAAAATCCCTAATATGGAAGATATTCATAAACTTTGAATAAACATGGTCTAGTTGCAGTAGCAAAAGTTTTGTTTATTAGGTTTCATGAAAACCCAAGTTTGTTTTCAAAGCATGAATTTTGCAAATACTTTTAAGAACGTAGGTTTGTTAGTAAAAGTAATAAATAATAATCCTTAGGGTTAAAGGAATTTTGAAAAGACCTGGAGTTCATGATGAAAATTTGTTTACGAACTTTCAAAATTTTGTTTGAAATATGTAGACTTTTACAAAAATAGAAAAGACCCTCGTTTCGTAGACGAATGCTCGGTTGAGCAAAAAGTTTTTTTTTTTATATTAATGTGAGTTATTAACTCACGATTTTTTTTAAAAGGTACGTGAGTTTTTCACGTTTTATTAAATATAAATCAAGTTTTGATTTATGAAGAATTGTTGAATGTAGTTGCAGGAAATCCTACAATACACCCCTCACTATAATTCACTTAACTAATTCATTGAAAGATGAATAACCAAGAATGTTTATTAATTATCTTCTTCAAGTTTACACAGGAAAACAGAATTGTACTTAAGAAATAACAAACACTCTCCAAGTTTCTCTCTCCTAATGACTTATTTTTCAATTCCAAAAAGCCTCCCCCACAATAGACTTACTCATCCCTTTATATAGGGCAAGTACATAGTGAATGACAGCTAGGCTGTCCTTTATTTTCGGGAGTGTCTCGCGAAGTGTCGCGAATGTACAAGTATTCATACTCGCGACACTTCTTAACCCTCGCCGGACTTCACATCTTCCTGTCGTCATCCAATGCGTCATTCCTTTTGATTCCTTGCGACTCCTTCGCAATACTGTTATTTATTATCCTCGCGAGTTTTGTACGTTGCGATATAATGATCCTACATCTTGCCTCTTCTCATGTCTTCTCTGCGAAGGAGAGAATGTCATGAGAATCAATATTTTGAATTGCCGCAACCGCTTATCTATACCGCTTCGATCCCACATTTTCACACGGACTTTATTACAGATGTCCATTCTTCCATTATCTTCCTGACACGTCTCTTTCCACCGCTTATTCTTGACCACTCACGTCCCCGCTCGCATTAAATGCCCTCGTTTTACTCGAGGATTTTTCTCCTTATATATAATTTTCATATCCTTCTCTTTTCCTCTTTCGCTTTCACTCTGCAACTTTTCTTTAATTCTCTCCTTCCGCAATTCGCGCTTCTGTTATTGCAAATCTTCAATCTTTTTTTCTTAATCTTCGATTCTTTTTTCATTCCCATACTAACAATGGCTTCACTTAGTCGTATGTACAAACCTCGTTTTAATGAGATTCAACGAAGTTGCAAGACAAAGGTTTCACTTTATCTACTATTCCTGATCAAGAACCTTCATCTATTCTCACTGCAAAGTTGTTTTCTGATCATCAATGTGATGATCAAAAAATTATAGTCTCGCTTGGTCAACTCCTCGCAGGACTTCCCATTCCTTTATATGATCCTGAGATGCCACTCTTTTATGAAATTCTTTCCCATCCAAACTTCTCGCGAGCTCCCTATCGGTTAAGCGGTGATTGTATCCGCCTAATGCTTGAGTTTGCCAATCGTGGCGCTGGCAAAGGATCTTTATACCCTAACAATGTCGACACCCCAATTGCATAAACTTAGAAATAATCCCTGAAAAATACACTTTGAGAGAACTTTTTGAGAATTATGAAGTAATAGGTATGAGAAATAAGAAGTCTCGCTGGGGGCGCTCGGTTGAAAAGAAAAGATAATGTCCCCCGAAGATAAATTACTCATGCATGATATCGACCGGCATTCGGGCAATAATACTACTCCTCTCCGGTCCAAAGATGAGAAGTGGTGGGTTGTACCCTTGTTTTTAAGCGGATCTTACATATCCGGTTCGCATGTACTCCCGAGAATCTCGCAAGCTACAATCCTTGGGAATTTAAATGGCCCGAGAAGGCAAAAGAGGGAGGTCTTCAAATTTTGTTTTTGCAACCTCTCTTTTCCTTACGTACTCATTGAGTTTGTAAAATTTTCGGATTGACAAACCGAGGAAAAGCTTCAAGATAAATCCATTGGCAAGTACCACAGCAATACTTCGATCGCTTACGGATGAAGTAAGAAATATCCCTTTTGTTACTTAACAATATTGTTGCCTCTATTTCTTATCTTCATTTGTATGCGAAGGTTGACGCTGAGGAAATGGAACTTGCGAAGGTTAAAAGCAAAACTAAAGCCAATGCTCACAAGGATAAGTCTTCTGCTCCATCATCTAAGAAACGAAAAACTCAACCTTCTTCTCATCTTGGCTCAAGTTCGGATCTTCCGATGAGGATGATAATGACAATGACATGAATTCATCTTTCCAACAAGAATCTCAATCGTCCAATTCTCCTATGGATCGGTTGTTCAAAGATCTTCTCGGATTCTCTTCAAGGAATAGGAGATACTCGCCTAACGTCCATATGCGATACTCTCGCCAAAGTGTGCAATGCTACATTCTTTGGATGGCAATGACTCTTTCCATGGGGTTTCTAGATCTGTATCCCCTAGTTTTTTAAATGCACTCAATTCGTTGGTATGTATGAATTCATATTTCTCTTCCAATTTTAGTTTTTAATTTATATTTTAATGACCTTTTTATCTTCCCTCATGATGGAAAAACTTCTTTTGTAGTTGCCTCGGATCTTGAAAGGAGGTATAACATTCAATTGAAAAAGAATACCCAATTTTGCACAAGGATCAAAGAATTAGAAGTTGAATCTGCGAGATCTCGCGAGAAAATCCAACAATTGGAGACGAGTTTTCGCCGAAAGGACAAAGTTACCACTCTTCGTAACGCTAATCAGCAACTTTATGGTATGCAATTTTTTCTTTTCTTATAATTTTTAGTTTATCGGTTGCTGTTGCTACGACTTATCACTTTCGAGATATATATAACCTTTCCGAAGAAGCTATTCTTCTCCACTCATTTCCGAGCCTATGGATAATGACATTCTTCTTGCTCATCTCAACAATTCTTTAAGTAGTTCGTCGAACAGAATTAATTCCCTTTCATTAAATGAACTCCAAACCAAATATCGCCTCTTAGCAATTGAGCACAGATCTAGCTTAAGTGCAGCTAATCAATTTAAACTAATGTACCTCGAGTCTCATGAGGAAACCAAAATTTTAAGGAAGAAAATTAGCGATCACATAGATGACAAGGATCGTATTGCTAATAATGGTGCCCAGGCATTAGCAACATTTCAAAAGTCCCTTCTCGAAGTACAAACGGAGCGAGATGAATTGCTTCGTCGGAATTCCTTACTTAGTGAGCGAGAGAATCAAATTCGTTCACTTCTTATTATAAATAATGATGATGAGTTCGCTTGGGCTGCGAAAGTATTAGATAACGCCAGGAATAATTTAGGTGTTGATGTTAGCCTTCATACTTCGCATACTTCAAGAGATGATACTTCTTATTTATTTCGCAAAGATTCGGAACTTCGCAAAAGAATAGAGGCAAGTACGTACTTTTCAAGTCCAGTATTCTTTCGCTCATTCCTTCATCAATAAAGATCAAAGACTACTACAACAACGGATTTTTCTTAAAGATCGCTCTTCAAGCAATATTCAAGAAAAAAGAGGCAAGATGTAGGATCCAAATATCGCAACAACAACATACTCGCGATATTGTCATTAGCAACATTGCTAAAACCGTCGCAAACTAACATCAAAAATAACGTAACAGACGAAACCAACAGAAATACGAGAAAAGGTATGAAGAGTTCGCGAGAAGGTAGCAAGAGCCTGCGAAATTATCAAAGAGCTCGCGAGAATATGAGCTATATGTGAGCTGTCATCCACTATGTAAACACCTATATAAAGAGGAGAGCAGGAGAGAGAAAGGAGGAATAATTTTGGAGAGATAGATTTTTGTAAAAGGGAGAGACACATTTTAGAGAGAGAGAGATATTATTTTTCTTTATCATCTTCTTCCCCTAATAATTAGATCTAGAGCTCTAGAAAATATCCATTAATGGAGATTTCCAATGTAATATTATTGTAACCTCAACAATCATAGTGAAGAATCGTGGATGTAGATCACATTGATCGAACCACGTAAAAAATCTTATGTGTCTATTTAAATTTCTAGCACTTATATTTTGAGATTTAGGTGATTAATAAGTTTAGATCTAGAAATTATTATCAAGATATAGTGAGGGGTGTAGTGTGGGAAATCATGCAACTACATTGAAAGCAAAAAATTTATGAGTTGATGAATTTGTAGTGTATGTATGAGTTTAGTGATTTTATAGTGTATGTACATGTAAAAATCAGCAAATGTTCACATGGAAAGTTATGTGAATTATTCATAGTTTCTTGAGAAGTCAGTGTTGACTCTTAAATAATATGTTTTATGCTCGACTTTGTATGTTTGAAAGAACGAGCAAGTTTTGGGGTTTTACATTGTTATCACTAAGTTCGTGAAATCGTAAATAGGTAAGAGTTGAGGATTACCATTTTTGCCATGAATTCAGTATTAGCATATATGTAATTCCGTGCTTCTGGTTCCAGACAATGGTGACTTCCAGTAGAAGCAGTGATTATGATTATGAGTATTCCTCCAGCTCTTCGGACGAGGATTCCAAGGTTCCAGAGATGAAGATTCCTGCAACAGAATCTTGCGCCAAGAGGGACTATTCTGCAGAAATGAAATGCGACATTCCCCCAAACAACCGTAGAGTAACTCGGGAGGAACTCTTGAAAAGGAAAGCTGAGGATGACATGTTAGCTGATAGTCAATGACGAAGAGATCGAATCTAGCGTCGGATATCAGCAGCTGAGGAGAGGCTTCAATCCCGTGCTGAGGGTGTAGCTTCAGACTCGGATGCTTCGGAGGACGAACCCGTGTGGGTGCCACCAGAGCGCAAAATCAAGCCAGACCGACGTACTAGAGAAATTGAGAAACTGTTTCAATCCGACCTTGAGGCTGAGCGCGAAGAGGAAGATTACTGGGATGATTATGAACTTGATATTCATCTAGACTTCGTCAATATCCCTGATAATGATTCTGATGAAGAACTCGAAGAGGATTCCGTGAAAGACGATGATGATGAATCTGATAATTCTGACAAATCTGATGACTCCGACGAGTCTAACTGGTCTTGCTCATGAATCTTTCTGAAATTATTTCTTTTCCGTTGAAGTAGATACTTTCTGGTTATTTGAAAGCTTGGCTTGAAAGGATGTTTCTTTAGAGATCATTTTTTTTTGAACAATAATCCCTTATCGTTTCCTTCGCCAAATTTCTTCACGCTGAACAAGATGACCCAAGGTCCATGTAGGCAGTGATGATCCACGAAATATGATCATATGAGCTGGCTAGGGAGACACGTGACCTGCTAGGTCATCAATCCATAGCCGCAATGTTGACTATATCTGAACTGTCAGTCCCCAGTATTGTCACGCTTCTCTCATATCTCCGTGCATCTGGTTCGAGATTTAGGGTTTCAATAGAAACCGCAATTTACTTTATCTCCCGTTATGGGATAAGTATCTATATCTTGACTTTCAACACTTAGGATTTGATACTTATACAACACATCTTCTTCTGCGGTGCACTATCAGAAGAAATTTTTTGATCATAATCATACCTCCTATCAACATGTCTAGTAGTAGTGCTTTTTATCGAAATAGATCTTCGACAAAGTATGAGCCTGGGATGCCCATTCTGGTAAGTATAGCGTGTTTTTCATCCTTTTTCATGTAATCAGAAATCAATCCTGCTCAAAGAAAGTGATCCATTGCAGGGCAACCATGGGAATGAATCCAGTCTGAGACCTAAACGGACAGTCAGGGCTCCTGCACGTTATAGGTCCGCTCGTGAAGCTGGGACTGGGACGTATGTAAGTCTTCGACTGAAGATCTCTCTTGATCGAGCACTGTCTAGGTTTTCTGAATGTTTCGTCATTGCAGGTTGATGTTCATGTTGTTGTCGAAGCCAGGAAGAAGGAGAATGGAAAGTCCGTGGTTGCATCTAACAGCAATGGCGTCATTCATGCTCAGAACTCGGAGAACTCCGTAGATGATGATCCTAGGGTTTACGTTCGTGAATACCCAATGGCTGGACTCCAATTCGATACCCCCATGATCAATGTTTGCCCAGATAATCAGCTGGTTGGTGGTTTCGTCGTCCCCAAATGCTATGCATCTCTTTACACCAAAATCTGGAGAAGGTACGGGCATATTGCTACTACCGAAGTGTGGAGAGGTTTTCCGCAGACCTTGTTGACCACAATCACTGGGTTATTGCCTGTCATTGATGAAATGAATAAGATAAGGCCGCAGGACGTCAAGAACAAAGAGTTGCACAGATGGGATGATATGATCTCGAATTGTGAAGTCTTCCGATTCAACATAAGATGGATCCGTCGTCGACTCGAGATCATTAAGGTTAATAGGGCGACTTCCATTGCAAATATGATCTCTGCTAGGTCCGCCATCATAGAAGAGGAAAAGACACTTGCTCTGGAGTCAGCAAGGGTTGAGAAAGTTGTCCAGGATTTGAGAGTGAAGAATGAAAACTTCCAAAAGATGCTTGAAACATCCTTCAGTAAGGATTATTCGTTGTTGGATGGTTTGCTCTGAGTGAGCATTTGAGAGAAAGATTTTTGTGTAGGTTTAAGATTTTGTTCTGAATAAAGTAGATGATTGAAATTTTCTAGTGGAATTCATGATTTTTTTTTTTGAATTTTGAATTTTGAACAAATGAGCATACTGCATACTCTTTTGGAGAAAATAGAAATTACATTGAGAAATTTAGCACTTTGATGATCGCTCAAGCATAATACGCCTTGAGACACTTGCCATTGATGATGTTTCCTTCGATTCCTCCATTAACAGCTAAGATTTTGTAATATCCACTGGATACTGCCTTGATGACTACATAAGGTCCTTCCCATTTAGGAGAGAACTTGGGAGCGGACATGTCTTGCTGGATATGCTTTCTTTGTTTTTGAAACAAATCTCCTACTTGAAATGTTCGAGGTCTTACCAGATTTGTTGTAGGCCTTGGAAACCCTTTGTTTGTAGGTTTCTACTTATTTTTCACCCTGGCTCTTCTTGAATCGAGCATGTCCAATTCAGCAATTCTTGAATCTGAGACTTCTTCTTCATCCCATTGTACCCCACTAGCCACTGCAATTCTTGCGGAGGGAACCTTGATTTCGGCTGGGCGAATGGCATCAGCGCCGTAGACGAGAGAGTATGGTGAGGTCCCGATTGAACTTCTTGGTGCGGTTCGGTAGGCCCACAAAGCCATGGGAAATTCCTCATACCACGTTCATGGATTGTCATGAACTGTTCGACTGAGAATCCGGATCAAGGTTTTGTTGGTACTCTCCGCTTGCCCGTTTCCTTGGGGATAATATGGTGTGGAGAAAATCTGTTTGATTCCGTATTCCTCGAGCAATTTTGCAACATGTTTGTTGGCGAAAGGAGTTCCATTATCCGTGATGATATGTTTAGGCACGCCAAATCTTCATATGATGAACTCTTTGATGAAAGATGCGATAGTGACTCCAGTGGTGCTTCGAAGAGGAATAACTTTGACCCATTTGGTGAAATACTTTGTTGTTGTGATGATGTATTCATGCTGCTTTGAAGATGCCGGATTAATCTTTCCTATGATATCCAGTCCCCAGTTGTAGAAGGGCCATGGACTGCTCACAGAATGTAATGGAAGACAAGGAGTGTGTATGAGGTTACCATGAACTTGGCATTGATGACATCTCCGAACGTAGGCAGCTGCGGCTGCCTTCTATGGTCGGCAATAATATTTCTCATGAATTTGGAGAAATAATTTCTTCTTTCCTTGGTGTTCACCTTCATGCATTTCTTTCAAGACTGTGGAAATTTCATGCTTGGCCAAGCATCTCAGGAGATTCCCACCGAAGCTTTTGCGATACAAAATCCCTTCCAAGTAGACAAAACGTTTGGCTCTTTGAATGAGTTTGATCGCACTTTTCTTCTCTGATGGAAGATTGTTGTCAGAAAGATATTTTATGTAAGGTTCTCTCCAGTCCCCAGTGTGATGAAGTGTTAGAACCTCCAAGTGATGAGGTGGTGTCTGACAATTTGGACAGACCCTTGCAACTTTCTTGGATCGAGTCTCCATGGAGGGCCAATAATACTCAAGTCTCTCAAGTCTTCTCGTAAGCGTGATTACCAGGGTTTGCCCACATACTTCCTCATGTATGCGCTTGAGTTGTTTACTGGCTTCTTCATCTCCAAGGCATCGCGACAGGGATCCATCAGGATTGCGATAGTATAATGCTCCGTGCAGCAGGAAAAAGTTTTTCAATTCCTTGAGGCTAATTTTACCCTCCGTAAGAGAATTGCTCAATTCATGAATGATGGGATCCCGCCATTCGTTCGATTGAGCATCTTCGACTTGAGTCAGCCAATTAGATGATACAAAGCGCCTTTGTATAATGATGGATTTCTCGGACCCTTCAAATTGTAGTTTGGATGCTAGAGTCGCTAGACAATCAAAGATGTCTTTGTTGGTACTACTAAATGGACAATTGTTGCATCGAAAAAATGAGTTAATAGTCGTTGCGCCTCGGTCCTGAATGGAGCAAGTATTATTTCTTTGAGAGAGTATACGCCATTCATTTGATTGACCAGCAACTTTGAGTCTCCTCTGATTTCTAAGTGTTTTGCTTCGGCCTTCTTGGCTAAAGATAACCCTAGGAGAAAAGCTTCATATTCTCATTAGTTGTTGGTGCAAGAAAATCCAAACTTGATAGAATGTGAGAAGACTTCACCGGATGGAGATACTAGAACAATGCCCGCTCCACCAGTATCATTGCTCGGAGTGGCAGATCCATCAAAATATAATAACCATGTTTCTTCTTGAATGATTGAAATTTCTGGAAACTCACCGGGCACTTCTTCATGCAACATTGTGATGTCTTCTCCGGGGAAAGCAGAAAGTAAGTCTGCAACCGCTTGTCCTTTAATTGATTTTGGAGGGACGCACGCTATGTCGAACTCTGAAATTTGAAGTAGCCATTTTTCTGGTCTTCCAATCAAAGCAGGCTTTGACAGTAAGAACTTTATGGGATCAACTTTTGTCACCAGCACAACTCTGTTTGATAGAAGATAATGCCTGAATCTCTAAATTTCGTGGACTAATGCTAGGCATGCTCTTTCAGCCTTTGGGTACCGGAGTTGGGCATCCCTCATTGTACGACTTAAGTAATAGATCGGGCGTTCGATGCCTTCTTCATCTTCCTGAGCGAGGAGGGCTCCAATAGCAACATCACTGGAGGCTGTGTAAAGTATTAATGTTCGTCCTTGCACAGGGAACTTCATGACAAAGAGTGATAGTAATATTTGTTGTATTTTTCGAATGCCTCTTGTCAACGGTCGTCCACATAAAACTTGCTCCCTTCTTCAGCAGAGGAGTGAATGAAGCAATGAGTTGAGCCAGTCCGGGAATAAAACGCCGAATGTAGTTTACCTTGCCCATGAAACTCTGGAGTTCCTTCACAGTTCGTAGAGGAGGCATGGTGGTGATGGATTTTGTTTTGTCTGGATCGACCTTGATTCCTTCTGCAGTGACTAAGAATCTGAGAAAATTTCCGGAAAAAACGCCGAAAACACATTTCAGAGGATTCATCTTTAGTTTGTATTCTCTGCACCTCTCGAAGACTTGTCTAAGAATGTCCAGGTGGGATGCTCGAGTCCTTGATTTCACCACCACATCATCAACATAGTCTTCTACTTGCTTGTGCATCATGTCGTGAAATATTGCAGTCATGGCTCGCTGATAAGTGGCTCCTGCATTCTTCAGGCCGAAAGGCATTACTCTGTAATGGAAGTTTCCGATGGGAGTTCGGAACGCAGTCTTGTTAGCGTCATGTTCATACATCTTGATTTGGTTGTATTCACTGTAACCGTCCATGAATGAAAACATGTCGTGAACGCTTGTTGCATCGACGAGCATATCAATGTTTGGCAATGGAAAGTCATCTTTTGGGCAGCACTTGTTCAAGTTCCTGAAATCCATACAGCATCGGATCTGACCATTTTTCTTCTTTACTGGGACAACATTCGCTAGCCATGTTGGATGTTGAATGGGTTTGATGAATCCTGTTGTTAGTAGTTTCTGGATCTCTACCTTGATTTGCTCCTCAACTTCGTGTCTGAATTGCCTGGGCGGTTTCTTGACAGGTTTGGAACCAGGAGTGATGTGGAGATGATGAGTAACCAATTTATCATCTAGGCCGGGCATCTCTTCATACGTCCAGGCAAAGATATCTTGATACTCTTTCAACAGGCTGATCAATCCTTCTCGTTCTTCGGATGAGAGAGTAGAACTGATTAAAATCGGCCATGGGTTTTCATCCGTTCCAATGTTGATAGTCTCAAGGTCGTCAGTTGTGGAATCTGTGCCATCTTGCAGCTGCCGTGGTGCATCTCGAACTTCTTCATCGGGTGATTGCTCATTCTGGCACAATTCTTCGGGGTGGGGAGACTTTTCATCGACCTCTGATAGGGTGTAGAATACATCCTATTTACTATCTATTGTTTATGCTTTCTGTGCTATTTTTCTTGTAAATTATGTATTTTACGCTTGTTTTGAGTTTTGTAGCTACTATGGAGTCGCACGGAGGAAAAGAAGAAGAAATTACTCTAATTGAGCCAAAAGGGCAAAATTGTCATTTCATGGGCGAGCACTATCCGGAGCCCAGTCATGGTTAAGGGGCAACTCTTTTGGTGGAGTACTAAAGCCGCCCGGTCTAGGTTAAGGGGGTTGATATCGGGTACCCTTTATCATTTGCCAGTGGGTGTATTTATCAGGTCTCATCTATGGGGTGTACTTATCCGTATCGTCTCAACCCTAAATCGAGAGGAGTCTGCCTCTCATTCATTCCTACGCCTGAAGCCGAGAGAAGCAGCCATTGCTGCTGATAATTTCAAGAAATTGAGAAGGAGATGAAGAAATCGAAGAACGAATTTGTGCCAGGGCTTGAGAAATTAGGGTTCTGTTCGGATGAGTGAATCACAGAGATTATGGTTCCGATTTGAAGACGAAATCAGAATAGGGTTCGATCTGTGGAAGATGGGTTGGTGGTGGATTGATAGAAAGGTAGAGATTGAGTTTGAATGGAGAAGGATGGGTTCGCTGCTATTGTTCGAATCACAGAGAGCTGAAATTGTAGTAAGTCGATGCAGCTAAGAGAAATGGTTGTTGAGTCTGAGACTGCCGTTGAAACTGATAAACCGAGAAATTGAGATTGATGCTGTTGAAGAAATTAGAGATTGAAGCAGCAGATGAATCGGAGATGGCCATGAACTGAAGAACAGATTTGATGAGATGATTGAGCAGAGAAGATTTGATGTGAGTTGAAGAAGAATCGAAGTTGTGAATGAGCAGTGCTGCTGTTATACAGGGTCGTGATGGAGTTGAAAGCTGAGATTGGAATGAGTTCTGGTGATGATTGATTACAGGGAAGATTATGAAGCAGAGCTGAAGGGTGTTATAAATGGAGCTGTGTATGAATGTTGATGTCAATGAATGCTTGAGCTGCAATAGATGTATGTGTAGGGTTTCTGAGACAAGGAATGGAGCTGAAAATGGCCTGAAATTATGGCCGGGAAGTCCTGTAATTAAACGAACTCGGCCGGATTTTGATTCTGGCGAGTCAACTCGGCCGCCGTTTCAACTCGATTCAAATTTCAAGACTCAAAGAAATTAAGACAAATTAGACAAATGGACTTACCTGATTCTGGCCTCCCTTTGACTAATTGACTGACGGAAGACTTACGGTTTGATCTGTTTGACCGTTAGTCCTAACGGTGGATCGACGGAATATTCCGTCAATATTCCTCGACGACAAAGATTTTCAGTGGCTTGCCATGACTATTCCTACGGATTCCTACCATAATACCAGTTTTCCTAATGAGCCAAAATTCCAGAATTTTCTATGGACTTCTCTCATGGGTGTGAAGACTTGGACTAGGAATTGCATGGAGAATTGGGCTAAAATTTGGAAAGAGAAGGTGGAAGAGTTGAGAAAAGCTTGGATTTGGAAATTGAATTGCTAAAGGAAAAGGATTCTAACTTGGAAGATTTGGAGAATATTGAAGCCTATAAATAGAGAAGTTTTCTACATCTTCTACACACACCTCTCTACACACACAACACTTTTCTTTTCTTATTCTTTGTGTGAACTCCTTAACATGAGTAGCTAATTTAATTATTGATTGAGGATGAATTCCTAGTTCTTAATATGATTTGAGTTTTGTTTCAATTCTATCTTGAGTTTTTCACATGGTTATCGTTTGTTTTTACTAATAGGAATGATCTTAATGACATTCATGATTGATTGATAGATTGTTTGGGTGGCCAACTAAATTGATTTATTAATTTGATCTAAAGCTAGTGAAAGTTAGGGGATAAGTAATCGTTTCTTGACTCTTTACATAAGTAGCAAACACGAGACCTTGCGGAGGGATTCCGTGGAGCAATTGTGTGTAGAAACAACGCTAGAAAGTGAACCAAGCGAACCGAGTTTAACTACTAGTACTAAACCTAAATTCATAAATCTTAATGCATTCAGGGAATTACATCTTGTGTTTAACCTCGTGGTGGTTCTTTTGAATAGAATCGATAACTAAGCTTTGACTGTTACTCGGTGAAATTAGGGATTTTGGGGCTAGCTAAGCGGACTCGCTATCCTACGGTTGGTGATAATCTGTGACTAATAACAAGTAGAAAAGAACATAACTTGATTCATTGTTTTGCAACGAAGAATGATTCCTTGATCTTGTCTCTCTTATTGCTTTCAACTTTATCTTTTAATTGCTTTGTTTATTTTCTTTTGCTTTTTACACCCCCTTTTTGTGACAACTTTTACAACTAGAATCTCTTGCTCCTCGTGGGAACGAACTTGACTTCCATTATATTATTTTTAATTGAGTGGAAAAAATCTTGAATTAATTTGTTGTGGTACGACACGCATCAAATTTTGGCGCCGTTGCCGGGGAGTAGCGGATGATTTTAGTTGTTTTTATTTTCTTTTTGCTTTAATCTTGCTTTGTTGGATTCTATTTTGTATCTAACTTAAGTTTTTGAATCTTATTTCAGGTGCCAGTTTTCCATGTTTGGTGGACAAGAGCAAGCATATTACAACAATCAATACGGTTTTCAACCTCAACATTATGACAACTTCCAACCATCCTTAGGATACAATCAAAACCAATCTTTTGGCTATGATCAAATTCCTACAGAACATTATGGATATTCTCATACATATCAACAACCTTATGACGGGTATGTAAGTGGACAATCACAAGGATGGGAGGATAGTTTTGTTTATGATCAGAAATTCGCTAGTTTTGCAGATAAGATGTATGCCATGATTGGGGATCTTCAACAAAAGTTGCAAGAATCACATCGAGAAATTCAAAGGAATTCGGAGAAATTATACGAACAAATTACTCAACCTTTGGAGACTTTTGAAGACGCTAGTGTAGCTTACTCGAGCCTTGATCTTATTAATGATCAAGCACCTATTCAAAAGGTAGAGCTTGAAGATGATGCATTTAGTGCTTGGAAAAAATTCCTTAGGGAAAGATATGAGTCCGCGGAAGTGTATGAGCGTTGCAACAAGGATAAAGTTATTCCAACTCCGGATCATAATAACGATCCTTCACCTATTCAAAAGGAGGAGATTGGGTGTGACTTACCTATTGTTATAAACGGTGTAACACCCGCACAAGAAGATCTTACAATCTATACCGATGAAAATCATTTTAGTGAGTGGCCCGATTCTGATGATGAGAATGTTGAAGAGATGATGCTAGAGGATGAAACCACATTGATTGATTTTGTGGAAGACCCAATTGAACTTGCCAATGATTTTAATGATGCCAAAACTTTGGTTAAGGTAGAAAACGACGAAGAATGGTTGCAAGGTTTAATAGAGGACCACGATATACAAGAGGTAAGTAATTCACTTGAATTTTTAAGGATGAAGAGGATTCTATAATACAAGAGATTGTGCAAGGTTTGTCTAACCCTTTGCATATTGATTCTTCTCCTTTACCTCTTATTGGTTTGAATGTTTGTGCTTCGAAAGTATTTTTGGATGATTTTGTTTCTAGATATCCACCATTGGAAACACTTGATGCTAACACTATGCAGGTTTGCCAAGAGGAATACATGGAAATTCCCAAATTCTATGTTCTTTATACACTTCCGAGTGTGGACGAGAATAAGTGTGGGGGAAATTTCTATCGAGCGATAATTTCACTATTGTTTTCTTGTGCTAATATTTGTATGGAGTTATTGTTTGCAAAACAGGTATTATGGGTGGATCCTCAAATTTTCAGATTGTTAGTATATGGGGAATGAATCTTGCAAGAGCTAAGTCGGGCCGTCGACTTTAAAACAAGCGCTTAATGGGAGGCAACCCATAGGTTTTGTATTTCTTATCTTTTTGCTTTTTGTTATTTCTTTTTCTTGTTCCTTATCATGTTAAAATTTCCCACCTTGACTTTACTAGGAGGATTCAATTACATTGAGGACAATGTAAGGTTTAAGTGTGGGGGAGTGGTTAAGCATGTATTTAAAAAAAAAAAATTTAAAAATTAATTTTTTTTTTTTTAAAAAAAAAAAAAAAAAAAAAAAAATTTTTACATAAAAACTCCAACTTTTAAAGATTTTAGAGTCACTAGCATACTTCTAGGTATGTTTACATAGAGATTTTGACCGACATAATTGAACTTGGAAATGTTAGAGAATTACATTCGGATTTCTTGTATGTTAGAGTGTTAAATAATGGATTTAATCATGCCGGTGATGCGAATTTGGTGCAGGGAGAAGTGCATTATTAGAGTTGCTGATCAATCATTAGTGGAGACTACCCGTATTCATATCATGTGAGGCACCGACCAGAAATTTTCCATCTACTAAAGAGCTTCTTTGAGTGTGTGTCACCATACGTTAATTCCGGGTAGAATGGTGAGCTACCCAACCTCCCACCAATAGAAGCACTACTCTTTGATCTCTTGAGTGCTAATTTTGTCAATCATGAAGGGTGACGTCTATAGATGAAAGCTTCCTTCTTGTAGTTCGATTTGCAGTTAGCACCATTCTCTCTCGCGACAACAACGGATCCATAGAAACACCATCATCATCAACAAGGAGCGACATCAAAATCTACAAGGAAAGTTGGAAAAAGTTAAAGGTTTACAAGCAACGGAATGAGAAAAAGAGCAAATTTCATATTCAAGTAAAGCAACATACAAAGAGCGGATTTTTACATATATGTTGAAGACTTACACTACAATGAGGTAATTCTATATCCAAGTATAAAGACTTATTCATGAAAGCAAAGAAAATCAAAAGGTGAGAATTTTTTTGAAGTTTATGATTTCAAGACGATACAAGTTGTGAAGAATCAAGCGGTAAAATACTTCTCCCACGGCCATGGGTTATTTTTGTATTTTATTTCTCTTGTTTCAAAAAAAAAAAAAAAAAAAAAAATTGAAAAAAAAAAGAAGAAAAAAAAAAAAAAAAACAAGAGAAATTTTTGTTGTTAATAAGCCGTGGGGAAGGAAAATCTATAAGGAAGTTTCAAGTGACAAGGATTTTTAAGGTAAAAGAGTTAAAAAAATTGTTGAGGATTTATGAAATTCAAGGGTTTATCATCAATAGTTGAAACCGAAGACGAAGACCATGAAGATCAAGACGAGGAGCGGAAGACGTTTCTATTGGATGCCGTGAGAGTGGTGTTATCATAATTGGCGATCGGATGTGAAGGTGAGTAAGTAATCTCATCCTCGATAAATAATGGTTGATTTCCTTTCGTAGAGATCGTCAGAAAAATGGGTTTTCAAAATATTAAAAGATGTGGGTTTTTAAAAAATATTTCGGAAGTTTTCCTTCCCACCATTCAACGTGTTGCAGGAATTCTCTCTTCATTCCTACCTGCACACATGTGAGAACCATAAAAAAGCCATCTTTTTGAGTGCAATTATCATAAAATCCTTTTTGGTGAGGCAGAAGTCGAGGCGAAATGCTTATTGATTGTTTCTCAAACACGCGTTCTCTCATTATGGTGTGGTTATTTCTCACTCAACATTTAAGAATGAGAATATGTTCTTTAGTATTTCTAACTTCTTATTACTAGCATGCAGAAACTCTATGTCCTCATAGCTCTTTGGATGCTTGGGACGCTGGAACGCTTTGAAGTTGTGAGTTTTTGATTTGATTTGCTCGATGACTAGCAAAGTCTAAGTGTGGGGGAATTTAATAGGGTGTAGAATACATCCTATTTACTATCTATTGTTTATGCTTTCTGTGCTATTTTTCTTGTAAATTATGTATTTTACGCTTGTTTTGAGTTTTGTAGCTACTATGGAGTCGCACGGAGGAAAAGAAGAAGAAATTACTCTAATTGAGCCAAAAGGGCAAATTGTCATTTCATGGACGAGCACTATCCGGAGCCCGAACATGGTTAAGGGGCAAGTCTTTTGGTGGAGTACTAAAGCCAAGTTCATCTAGGTTAAGGGGGTTGATATCAGGGTACCCTTTATCATTTGCCAAAGGTGTATTTATCGGGTCTCATCTATGGGGTGTACTTATCCGTATCGTCTCAACCCTAAATCGAGAGGAGTCTGCCTCTCATTCATTCCTACGCCTGAAGCCGAGAGAAGCTGACCATTCTCACTGATAATTTCAAGAAATTGAGAAGGAGATGAAGAAATCGAAGAACGAATTTGTGCCAGGGCTTGAGAAATTAGGGTTCTGTTCGGATGAGTGAATCACAGAGATTATGGTTCCGATTTGAAGACGAAATCAGAATAGGGTTCGATCTGT
Source organism: Papaver armeniacum (assembly GCA_023531295.1). Classification (NCBI taxonomy): domain Eukaryota; kingdom Viridiplantae; phylum Streptophyta; class Magnoliopsida; order Ranunculales; family Papaveraceae; genus Papaver; species Papaver armeniacum. The sequence continues at coordinate 170,518 of JAJJWW010007869.1, read as the reverse complement.
GGAAGATGGGTTGGTGGTGGATTGATAGAAAGGTAGAGATTGAGTTTGAATGGAGAAGGATGGGTTCGCTGCTGTTGTTCGAATCACAGAGAGCTGAAATTGTAGTAAGTCGATGCAGCTAAGAGAAATGGTTGTTGAGTCTGAGACTGCCGTTGAAACTGATAAACCGAGAAATTGAGATTGATGCTGTTGAAGAAATTAGAGATTGAAGCAGCAGATGAATCGGAGATGGCCATGAACTGAAGAACAGATTTGATGAGATGATTGAGCAGAGAAGATTTGATGTGAGTTGAAGAAGAATCGAAGTTGTGAATGAGCAAATCTTTGTTGTTATACAGGTCGTGATGGAGTTGAAAGCCGAGATTGGAATGAGTTCTCGTGATGATTGATTACAGGGAAGATTATGAAGCGAGTCAAGGGTGTTATAAATGGAGCCTGTATGAATGTTGATGTCAATGAATGCTTGAGCTGCAATAGATGTATGTGTAGGGTTTCTGAGACAAGGAATGGAGCTGAAAATGGCCTGAAATTATGGCCGGGGAAGTCCCGTAATTAAATGTAACTCTACGGGATTTTGATTCCGCGAGTCAACTTAAGCCGCCGTTTCAACTCGATTCACCCAAGACTCAAAGAAATTAAGACAAATTAGACAAATGACTCGGCCGATCTGGCTTTCCTCCCTTTGACTAATTGATCGACGGAAGACTTACGGTTTGACTGTTTGACCGTTAGTCCTAACGGTGGATCGACGGAATATTCCGTCGAATATTCCCTCGACGGACAAGTATTTTCAGGTGGCTTGGCGGCGACTATTCCTACCGGATTCCGCCATAATACCGATTTTCCTAAGGAGCCAAAAATTCCAGAATTTTCTATGGACTTCTCTCATGGGTGTGAAGACTTGGACTAGGAATTGCATGGAGAATTGGGCTAAAATTTGGAAAGAGAAGGTGGAAGAGTTGAGAAAAGCTTGGATTTGGAAATTGAATTGCTAAAGGAAAAGGATTCTAATCCTTGGAAGATTTGGAGAATATTGAAGCCTATAAATAGAGAAGTTTTCTACATCTTCTACACACACCTCTCTACACACACCTCTCTACACACACAACACTTTTCTTTTCTTATTCTTTGTGTGAACTCCTTAACATGAGTAGCTAATTTAATTATTGATTGAGGATGAATTCCTAGTTCTTAATATGATTTGAGTTTTGTTTCAATTCTATCTTGAGTTTTTCACATGGTTATCGTTTGTTTTTACTAATAGGAATGATCTTAATGACATTCATGATTGATTGATAGATTGTTTGGGTGGCCAACTAAATTGATTTATTAATTTGATCTAAAGCTAGTGAAAGTTAGGGGATAAGTAATCGTTTCTTGACTCTTTACATAAGTAGCAAACACGAGACCTTGCGGAGGGATTCCGTGGAGCAATTGTGTGTAGAAACAACGCTAGAAAGTGAACCAAGCGAACCGAGTTTAACTACTAGTACTAAACCTAAATTCATAAATCTTAATGCATTCAGGAATTACATCTTGTGCGAACCTCGTGGTGGTTCTTTTGAATAGAATCGATAACTAAGCGGACTCAAGTACTCGGTGAAATTAGGGATTTTGGGGCTAGCTAAGCGGACCTGCTATCCTACGGTTGGTGATAATCATGACTAATAACAAGTAGAAAAGAACATAACCCGATTCATTGTTTTGCAAACGAAGAAGGATTCCTTGATCTTGTCTCTCTTATTGCTTTCAACTTTATCTTTTAAATGCTTTGTTTATTTTCTTTTGCTTTTTACACCCCCCTTTTTGTGACAACTTTTACAACTAGAATCTCTTGCTCCTCGTGGGAACGAACTTGACTTCCATTATATTATTTTTAATTGAGTGGAAAAAATCTTGAATTAATTTGTTGTGGTACGACACGCATCAACCTCCCCTGTTAATTGCTAATATTTCCGACGGAGATAAATGACTCTCCCCTCAGCATCATAATCAGTGATAAAATTGGACTTTTTGTGAGCTGTACCTTGACCTCGACGCCATTTGAGTGGCGTGGTGGACGATTTGACGGTTTTAACACCCGTTGATGACGGTGTGTCAGTGTTCTCAATAGATTTCCAATTCGAGAGTGGAACACTGCATATCTTGTTTGGAGGTTTGGGGATGCTTTTTGGAGGTTCCAGGAACTCAACATCATAAACCGGAGCATAAGGAGACACCGAAGCCAGGATGCGGACAATCTTGTTGTTGAACAAAGTTTTCATGCATTGATGGTACGTTGAAGGAACAACCTTATTGTCATGAAGCCATGGTCTCCCAAGTATCATGTATAATCCGGGTCTTTCTCAATCACATGAAACTTGACAGTGGATTGAATAGGTCCTACCTTCAGATCCACATAGACATATCCGTACGTGTGACTCTGGCTCCCTTCGAAACCCGTCATCAATATGGAATGATGAATGATCTTGCTTTGCGGAACTTTGGCCTCTTTTAGAGTCTTCATAGTGACCAAATTGGTAGAAGCGCCTGTATCGATAAGAACTCTCCTGAATTCAGAATCTTTAATAAAAGCAGTTACGAACAGGGCTCGATTATGTCCTTCATCCGCCATTCGGTCTTCCTCAGTAAAGGTGATGTTGTTGATTGAAAGTTCAGATACCATAGATACTTGTTCAACCACCTAGGATGACGGAATGTCAGATGATATTTTGTTGAGTGCGGCAAACGTGTTCGTACGCTGATCCCTGGAGAAGTGTAGGAGTTCACATACATTTTCAATCAAACGTGTGACTTCATGATCCACCGGTTTTTCAGAAGTGGTGAAGCTGTTGATTCGGGGATGATCACCGGTTGAGGGGTCAGCTACTAGTGTTGGAACTTTCTGAGTATGAGCACCTCCCAAGTCAGATATCAGACTGATGAGGAAGTTCAATATGTTATTCATCGTCTCTTTCATCAGGTCCATGTTCCTTGTATGAACCTCCTTTACTCATGCCAACTCGATCAAAGTCGGGATTTCTGCATTGACCGTTCCATTGAGTGGAGCGCTGGAAGGAGGAATATTTCCATTCGAAAGATTCTGACCGGAATTCGAAGTTGTTGAGTTATACCTAAGACCAACCATTTTGTGAAAATGAGAGATTGCAACCGAGAGATTAATCTCCCACTGTGGTCGCCAATCTGTGGATGGGGAAAAACGGTTCGCTGGTTTTTTAGGAAAGTGAAGAGTCGAGCGTGTCGTCGAGACTCCTCGAACCGAGCAAACTACTCAACCTCACACAAATACATTGCAAAGGGAGTGCTTAGATTCGAGAGATCAATTTGTAGGACTCCGGCCTAAACCAAGTCAATGGCCATTCCAGAGTCAATTCGGCCGCAAAGAGGGAGATGGGTTGATCTGTAGGAGGGAAGCTGAGAATTGTGTGGAATCAATGATGATCAAGGATTGTGGATGTGTTGAAGGTTTCTGCAATAATTGGCGAATCGTTGAGTTCGAATAAGTTCGATAGATTGATGAATTCTTGAGAGTAGTTACTCGAGAAATTTCCGGTGAACGATTGTTGATAGCTAGTGATCCTTCGTTGTCCTCAATCATGGATTCAGAGACTTATTTATATTGTCAGAGTTGTGAACACCTTGATCCCAGTAAGTGTGATGGTTTCATGAGTGGAAGAGTGGGCAAGTGGAAGATCATGGTAAAGTCAGTTCCATGTCGTGAGCAACCTGTTGCATATTTTCCACGAAAATACTTGAGACATCAAACATGTCACAAACTGGGGGGATGTTCATCAGGGTATTGGTCTGGCAGTTTATATCGTGCGGCGTGCAACACGCCCATTATGAGAAAGTGTCAGGAAAGGCGGACAGTTAGTGGAAGCAGAGAAGTAGTGGGTGTAAACTGACTCGTCTTCCCTCATAGTAAGACGTGTTTTTCACACGATCCCGCTCCTCCATCACTCAACTACTCCCACTTCCTCAGAGATCAGGGTGCGTGCAACTATGACTGATATAAATAGGTTTTCAACCTATTTCAACCAACAAAAGATTGGTTATCAACACAAGTATCCATAAAAATACCAAGAACTGATAGTTTATATTCTGCAAGCCAGTTCCATATTCTGATACAAGTCATAAAACGGTCGCACCATCAGAGTTAACCATTCTGATCTCAACACCTTCTTCATTTCCCTCCCTAAGATCAACCCTTCTTCTTCATTTTGTGACCGAAGCAAGACTGCAACGACCATTTCTTGGTGTTTATGGGTGAAAACTATTTCTGCTGTTTTTGGTAATTTGGGGTGTGTGGATGAGAAATGAATCTAAACCCTAAACAAATGCACTGCACGAGAGTGCTTTCTGTTCGAGAGATCAATCTGTACAATTCTGGCATAAACCAAGAAATGGCCGTTCCAGACTTGCTTCGGTCACAATGTGAAGGAGATGGGGATCTTAGGGAGAGAAGCGAAGAAGGTGTTGAGATTGTGAAGGTGTTGGCTTTTTATGACTTGTATCAATATCAAACTGGCTTGCAACAATGTAACCAATCAGCTCTGTGATAGGGTGTAGAATACATCCTATTTTACTATCTATGGTTTATGCTTTCTTTGCTATTTTTCTTGTAAATTATGTATTTTACGCTTGTTTTGAGTTTTGTAGCTACTTTGGAGTCACACGGAGGAAAAGAAGAAGAAATTACCCAATTTGAGCAAAAAGGGCAAAAAGGTCATTTTACAGGCGATTGATATATAGAGCCCAGACACATGTTAAGGGGTAGCCAGTTTTGTTTTAAGAGAGGAAATGTTAAAGGCACCAATATAGTTACTCAGGGCACCCAGTTGGGGGTGGATCTTATCCCTGGGGTGTACCCATCCAGACCTAACTCAACCTTACTATCGAGAGATATGTTTTCTCTCATTTTCTTCATTCATCTGAGAGGAAGAAAAGCAGCGCAGCTACTACTGATTTGCTTTGTCCGAGAGAAGAAGTTTGAATCTGAAAATTGCTGGTTTCCGCCATGAGTGATTGAAGACGGAGGTGCTTTGTGTTTGGAAGATGGAGTCATGTTGACATGAATTGAAGATACAAAAGGGGATCTGTTGTGATGAGATGATGAAGAAATTAGGGTTCGAAGTTTCAGCTGAAAATCAGAAATGGGTTTGATTGATTCGTGGCTGTGAACGAGTAGGATTTGCAGAGGATTGATTTCAGAAATGATATAAGAGAAAAAAAAGTTTCCACAGATCGATGGAGATGCTGGGTTTCTGAAGATGAGTTCGATGGCGATTGAAGAGGTGTCTGAGATGTATGAATCTGTTGATGCTTAGGAAAATGGGTTTTGAACTGAGAACAGGGAGATTGAACTGCTAATGATGGAAATGAAATCAGGGTTTGGTGGATGTATATGCTGTTGATGAGGTCGAGAAATGGTTTTGTTCTGGATTTGTTTGTTGCAGTCGAGAATTGGGAATGGTTGCGGGAAGCAGTGTCACTGCAGTGGCCCGAGATGAGTCGCAGGAAAGCTAAAGGATGCAGCTGGTTGTGGAGTTATTCAATGAGATGGTTTGTAGCTTGTTTGATTGCAGGTTGGCTTTGAGCCGTGACTTTGAGTGCAATGCGGGATTGAGAAGTCGATGATGTTGGTTCAGTTCGCTGCTGTGTGCAGTAATTTGAATGAGCTGCTGTTATTAGAGTTGATGTTGTGCACTGTTATGGCTGAGCATGAAGGAGTGATTGGGAGTTTAAACAGAGAGTTATGGAGTTTGTGCTGCTCTTGAGCTCAAGATGGAACTGGTGCAATTAAAATACAGAGATGGAGCTTGTGAGTTTTGGTGTTGTGGGGTTCGTTGCAGCTGTGGCATGTTTGACTGAGCAGCTGGACTGAGCTGGATTTGGAACTGAGAAGAAACAGCTGGTGGTTGCTGTTGTTTGAGCAAGGAAAAGAATAGCAATGGGTTCTGAGATTGAGAGCAAGTGGCAATTTATGAAGCTCGAGTCTGGTGGTAAATGTATGGGTCTCAGTCTTGTGAGCGTAATGGTTATGGAATAGCTTGTTGATTGCGAGAGGGTTGATGTTGCTATGAGCTGAAGAAATTGGCTGTGTGGCTATGATAACATCGCAGGAATAGATTGGTTAAGGCTCTGATGATGTTATGAACTGGCAGTGCTTGAAATAGATGTATGTGTAGGATACATGTCTCATTCTGAGAATGAAGTTAAAAGAATGGCCAGAGTTAGGCCTGAAATGACCGAGAAAATGCCCTTAACTCGGCTTCCAATCCATTCACACGAGTTAACTCGGTGATTCTCCGATCCAACTCAACGAGTAAGCAAGGTCGGCGACTCAAGAGCTGACTAGAAGCTAACTCACCATCTGCCTTGACCTAGTTGACTAACGAAGACCGTTAGGTCAGGTTGTTAATGACAACAGAATATTCCTTGACGGAGAAGAAGATTCCAGTGAACCGGCAGTGATATTCAGGTTGCCGGCGGTGACTATTCCGGCCGGATTCCGGCCATAATACCAGTTTTCCGGCGACCAAAATTACAGAATTTCATGTGGATTCTTCTCATGGGTGTGAAGACTTAGATTTGGAAATTGGATGAAAATTTGTGGAGAATTCTCTAGAATCATCTAAACTCATGGGTTTGTGGAATTGGGCTAAAATTTGGAAAGAGAAGATGGAAGATTTGAGAAAGGCTTGGATTTGGAAATTGATTTGCTAAAGGAAAAGGATTCTATTCCTTGGAAGATTTGGAGAATATTGAAGCCTATAAATAGAGAAGTTTTCTACATCTTTTACACACATCTCTACACACACAACACTTTTCTTTTCTTATTCTTTGTGTGAACTCTTTAGCATGAGTAGCTAATTTTATTATTGATTGAGGATGAATTCTTAGTTCTTAATATGATTTAAGTTTTTGTTTTCAATTCTATCTTGAAGTTTTTCACATAATTATCGTTTGTTTTTACTAATAGGAATGATCTTAATGACATTCATGATTGATTGATAGATTGTTTAGGTGGCCAACTAAATTGATTTGTTAATTTGATCTAAAGCTAGTGAAAGTTAGGGGATAAGTAATCGTTTCTTGACTCTTTACATAAGTAGCAAACACGAGACCTTGCGGAGGGATTCCGTGGAGCAATTGTGTGTAGAAACAACGCTAGAAAGTGAACCAAGTGAACCGAGTTTAACTACTAGTACTAAACCTAAATTCATAAATCTTAATGCATTCAGGGAATTACATTTTGTAAGCGAACCTCAGGGTGGTTCTTTTGAATAGAATCTGATAACTAAGCGGACCTGTTACTCAGTGAAATTAGGGATTTTGGGGCTAGCTAAGCGGACCTGCTATCCTACGGTTGGTGATAATTTGTGACTAATAACAAGTAGAAAAGAACATAACTTTAATCATTGTTTTGCAACGAAGAAGGATTCCTTGGTCTTGTCTCTCTTATTGCTTTCAACTTTATCTTTTAATTGCTTTGTTTATTTTCTTTTGCTTTTTACACCCCCTTTCGTGACAATTTTTACAACTAGAATCTCTTGCTCCTCGTGGGAACGAACTTGACTTCCATTATATTATTTTTAATTGAGTGGAAATATTGATTAATTTGATTGCACCTACGACACGCATCAAATTTTGGCGCCGCTGCCGGGGAGCAACGAGCGGTTTTAGTTGTTTTCTTTTTACTTTTTGCTTTATTCTTGCTTTGTTGGATTCTATTTTGTATCTAACTTAAGTTTTTGAGAATCTTATTTCAGGTGCCAGTTTTCCATGTATGGTGGACAAGAGCAAGCATATTACAACAATCAATACGGTTTTCAACCTCAACATTATGACAACTTCCAACCATCCTTAGGATACAATCAAAACCAATCTTTTGGCTATGATCAAATTCCTCGTAACCTTATGGATATTCTCATACATATCAACAACCTTATGACGGGTATGTAAGTGGACAATCACAAGGATGGGAGGATAGTTTTGTTTATGATCAGAAATTCTCTAGTTTTGCAGATAAGATGTATGCCATGATTGGGGATCTTCAACAAAAGTTGCAAGAATCACATCGAGAAATTCAAAGGAATTCGGAGAAATTATACGAACAAATTACTCAACCTTTGGACACTTTTGAAGACGCTAGTGTAGCTTACTCGAGCCTTGATCTTAATAATGATCAAGCACCTATTCAAAAGGAAGAGCTTGAGGAAGATGCATTTATTGCTTGGAAAAAATTTCTTAGGGAAAGATATGAGTCTCATGGAAGTGTATGAACGTTGCAACAATGAGGAAGTTATTCCAAATCCGGATCATAATAAAGATCCTTCACCTATTCAAAAGGAGGAGTTTGGATATCACTTGCCTATTGTTGTAAACGAAGTAACACCCTCAAAAGAAGATCTTACAATTTATACCGAGGAAGATTATATGAGAGAAGAATGGCCCGATTCCGATGATGAGAATGTTGAAGAGATGATGCTCGTTAATGAAACCGAATTGATTGATTTTGTGGAAGACCCAATTGAACTTGCGAATGATTTTAATGATGCTAAGACTTTGGTTAAGGTAGAAAACGACGAAGAATGGTTGCAAGGTTTAATAGAGGACCACGATATACAAGAGGTAAGTAATTCACTTGAATTTTTTAAGGATGAAGAGGATTCTATAATACAAGAGATTGTGCAAGGTTTGTCTAACCCTTTGCATATTGATTCTTCTCCTTTACCTCTTATTGGTTTGAATGTATGTGCTTCGAAAGTATTTTTGGATGATTTTGTTTCTAGATATCCACCATTGGAAACACTTGATGCTAACACTATGCAGGTTTGCCAAGAGGAATACATGGAAGTTCCAAAATTCTATGTTCTTTATATACTTCCGAGTGTGGACGAGAATAAGTGTGGGGGAAATTTCTATCGGGCGATAATTTCATTATTATTTTCTTGTGCTAACATTTGTATGGAGTTATTGTTTGCAAAACAGGTATTATGGGTGGATCCCCAAATTTTCCGATTGTTAGTATATGGGGAGTGAATCTTTCAAGAGCTAAGTCGGGCCGTCGACTTTAAAACAAGCGCTTAATGGGAGGCAACCCATAGGTTTTGTATTTCTTATCTTTTTGCTTTTTGTTATTTCTTTTTCTTTTTTTCTTATCATGTTAAAATTTCCCACCTTGACTTTACTAGGAGGATTCAATTACATTGAGGACAATGTAAGGTTTAAGTGTGGGGGAGTGGTTAAGCATGTATTTTAAAACAAAAAATTACAAAAAAATTAAAAAATTAAAAAAAAAAAAAAAAGTTTTACATAAAACTTCAACTTTTAAAGATTTTAGAGTCACTAGCATACTTCTAGGTATGTTTACATAGAGATTTTGACCGACATAATTGAACTTGGAAATGTTAGAGGACTACATTCGGATCTCTTGCTTGTTTGAGTGTTAAATAATGGATTTAATCATGCCGGTGATGCGAATTTGGTGCAGGAGAAATGCGTTATTAGAGTTGCTGATCAATCATTAGTGGAGACTACCCGTATTCATATCATGTGAGGCACCGACCAGAAATTTTCCATCCACTAAAGAGCTTCTTTTGAGTGTGTGTCACCATACGTTAATTCCGGGTAGAATGGTGAGCTACCCAACCTCCCACCAATAGAAGCACTACTCTTTGATCTCTTGAGTGCTAATTTTGTCAATCATGAGGGTGACGTCTATAGATGAAAGCTTCCTTCTTGTAGTTCGATTTGCAGTTAGCACCATTCTCTCTCTCGACAACAACGGATCCATAGAAACACTCTCATCATCAACAAGGAGCGACATCAAAATTTACAAGGAAAGTTGGAAAAAGTTTAAGGTTTACAAGCAACGGAACGAGAAAAAGAGCAAATTTCATATTTAAGTAAAGCAATATACAAATGAGCGGATTTTACATATATGTTGAGGACTTACAATACAATGAGGTAATTTTATATTCAAGTATGAAGACTTATTCATAAAAGCGAAGAAAATTAAAAGGTGAGAATTTTTGAAGTTTATGATTTCAAGACGATACAAGTTGTGAAGAATCAAGCGGTAAAATACTTCTCCCACGGCCATGGTTTATTTTTTGTATTTTATTTCTCTTGTTTCAAAAAAAAAATAAAATAAAAAAATAAAATAAAAAAATAAAATTTCATAACAAAAAAAAAAAAAAAAACAAGAGAAATATTTGTTCTTATTTTTATTGAATGAGCCGTGGGGAAGGAAAAACTATAAGGAAGTTTCAAGCGACAAGGATTTAAGGTAAAAAGGTTACAAATTGTCAAGGATTTATGAAATTCAAGAGTTTATCATCAATAGTTGAAACCGAAGACGAAGGAGATCAAGACGAGGAGCGGAAGATGTTTCTATTGGATGCCGTGAGAGTGGTGTTATCATAATTGGCGATCGGATGTGAAGGTGAGTAAGTAATCTCATCCTCGATAATAATGGTTGATTTCGTTTTCTTAGAGATCGTCGGAAAAATGGTTTTTCAAAATATTAAAAGATGTGGGTTTTAAAAATATTTCGGAAGTTGTCCTTCCCACCATTCAACGTGTTGCAGAATTCTCTCTTCATTCCTACCGCACACATGTGAGAACCATAAAAAGCCAGTCTTTTTGAGTGCAATTATCATAAAATCCTTTTTGGTGAGGCGAAGTCGAGGCGAAATGCTTATTGATCGTTTCTCAAACACGCGTTCTCTCATTATGGTGTGGTTATTTCTCACTCAACATTTAAGGATGAGAATATGTTCTTTAGTATTTCTAACTTCTTATTACTAGAATGCAGAAACTCTATGTCCTCATAACTCTTTGGATGCTTGGGACGCTTGAAACCAAGCATGGGAGGCGTCTTTGGCAGGACCGACCGGGCATGCGTGTAGACGGCTTGCCGGTGTACACGTCATGTACCTTCTTGTCTCATGAAGGTGTGATCTAAGCCACTCAATTTGACCGGCAAAGTTGAGTGATTAAGATCAGTTTGCGGCAGAAATCCATTGCCGCAAAGGAATTGGAAACCGCGCGACATGCCTACTTGGGGCGCGCGTTTCGAGGTATTCGGCCATGGTTGGCCTAGGCCGATCGGTCATATGTGTAGACGGACCCACAGTGATCATGTTGACATGCTTGGGACCTTTTAAGTCTATATCTACACCCTCCATCCAAGCTTGCGAAGATGGACGCTCGTGATCGTTTAACGACACATATAACATGCCGCAAACCCTAATTAGGGTTTTGTATAGTTCACGCCCGTGCAACTTCAACCGATCGGTTTAGCAAGCCACACTCATCCTTTGGGGAGGCCGATTGTGTGGGGCCCACGTTGGGCCGGCGGTGAGCATGTGTGTACTTGTTCCACGGTCTCAGGTGTGATCTAAGCCATCCAACCATGCTTGCGAAGTTGGATGGTCGTGATCAATTTGAGACGCTAATGGTGTTTCCACGGCTTATAAAGCATCACGCCAGCCATGTTTTGAGCAAACATTTATTGCTCCATGGCTTGGTCATGAGAGAGCCGATCATGTAGGTGAAAAGTGGGCCCGCTAATGTGCGTACCAACACTTCACCGATCGACCGCGGAACGATCCAAGCCGTCCAACTTGGCTTGCGAAGTTGGACGGTTGCGACTTCTTTGAGACTGTTTTTGACAGTCTTGCGCATACTAGCCACTCCATACCAGCTCGACCATCCTTCTTCAGGGCTGGCGTTTGGTGGCTGTTTGGGGGCATAGCATGTGTTCGACCGGCCAGGGCATAAACGGTCCCACTGGTGGTCATTGCGGTGATAGCCTGCTCCTGCTGAGGATCGTCTAGGCTGGTCGAATCATGCGGCCAACTTGCGTGGTCGTGATTGTTTCTGAGACTGACATGGACAGTCCAGATTTCCCTTAGGAAATATGCTCAATCGGGCTAGTATAACACACCGAGAGATGTTGCTCAATCGGTCTAGTATAACACACCGAGAGATGTTTCCTGTACGGGTATTTCGTGCATGCCTCACTATTGACACTTGGAGATTCGTGTTACTCTGCTGAGAGCAACACTCAGTCGTCATTCCACACCAATAATGAGAGTTATGCGGGAACAACACAGGAAATACAAGGCAAATCATAATAATGCTAAAAATTCACGGAATATTGGGATTGTTGCCACATGCTCCGTTCTAGGTGAATTAATAAAGCGAAGAAGTATTCATCACTTATCAGATAGCTTTATCCTCTGCAGGATGTCAGCGTATTAAGTTTGGATTTTATAATTTTAGCCTTAAACGAAAATCCACCATCAACATTAAGTCCCCTGCCTAGCACATAATGGTTGCCTTATTGTGGGGTAGGCATTAGATGGTGACAAATAAAGATAAAACTTATGAGACAAAGTTAGATGTTACCAGGAGAGACGGGTCATCATGTCCTTGGAGCATGTCACGTTCAAGAGGCGTCTAGGCGAGCATTCCCCTAGCATGATGTCGGTCTTGCCTGCTTCGATCGACTTTGCTATGCCTGCTTCGGTCGAGAGCCTGCTTCGTGCTTGCTCCGCTCGAATGTCGGTCTTGCCTGCTTCGATCGACCTTGCTATGCCTGCTTCGGAAGAGAGCTTGCTTCGTGCTTGCTCCGCTCGAATGTCGGTCTTGCCTGCTTCGATCGACCTTTCTATGCCTGCTTCGGTCGAGAGCATGCTTCGGTCAAGAGTCGGCCCTGTGCCTGCTTCGAGCGTTGGCTTTTCGGTGCTTGCTTCGCTCAAATGTGCCTGCTTCGCTCGATCGTGGGGTTGTGCCTAATCGATGGACTGTTGCGCCTGCTTCGTTCGTGGGGCTACTGCGCCTGCTTCGATTAAACGAGGGGATGTGCATGGTCTTCCACGGTCATGGAAGCATGCTTCACTGGCCGTGGTCATGTGCTAGACCTTTTCTTTTACATATACATACTCCGGCTCTGACCATTAACACCTGATTTTTCCATACGAAATACTGACTCTTTTTCCACTTCGTTTAATTGTAGTTGTTTGAAAATTAACAAAGAGGATCATGTTAAGATGTCATCTGGAGATAATGCTTCTGAAGCGAGCGTTGAAGCAAGCTTATTCAGGAGAGAGCGTTGAAGCAAGCTTCTTCAGGAGAGAGCATTGAAGCAAGCTTCTGCTGGAGCGATCGTTGAAGAGGCTTCTTCTGGAGCGAGTGTTGAAGCAAGCTTCTGCTGGAGGGAGCGTTGAAGAAAGCTTCTTCAGGAGAAAGCGTTGAAGCGACTTCTCCTAGAGCGATCATTGAAGAGGCTTCCGTGAAGCAAGCTTTTGCTGGAGGGAGCGTTGAGGCAGCTTCTCCTAGAGCGATCGTTGAAGAGGCTTCTTATGGAGCGAGTGTTGAAGCAAGCTTCTGCTGGAGGGAGCATTGAAGCAAGATTCTTCAGGAGAAAGCGTTGAAGTGGCTTCTGCTTCAGTTTAACTTCCCTTTGCGAATTACATGCTTCTTGATTGACCACCTCTCTTGTGTTGAAGAAATCCTTGACTGACGGTGAAGGAACTTCATTCTGAGCCTCAGTCCCAAACGTGATTTACATGGTTCTCTGTCCATAGTGGTTGTTGCTATGGTGAAGCTCGAACAACGGTTCTTAGCTGCAGCTATGATCAGAAGAGACTGGAAGGAAGAGGCGTGACAGATACGGGCACGAACTTGGCAGTCTTCATATAGTGGCAGAGCTCGTCTCGTTATTAGAGGGAGAAGTTAATTCTTGATGTTGCCTCATGGAATGAAAAGGAGGGAGACAGTCCCCTGCCCACGAGTATCCTCTGAGCCTTCGACTTGATAGATGTTGTCATGTTGGGTTCATGATGTCGTCTTTACGTCTGCGATGCGTTTCATAGACGTCCAGGAATATCACTGACCTTTGACAACACGTCTTCTTTCTTGAGTATATCATCGTCTTTGGACATCTTGGAATGATGGCGTGCTTGCATCTCTCTAAATTCACCATCTTTGAGATGGGCAGTGCTAAGCAGTCCCCAGTCATACTCCTTTGGCATTACCATCTTTGGATTGTGTATTTGAGGAGTAGGGAAGTTCCTCTTAAGTCCCGGGTGCAATCTCCTTTGGTAACGCAGCTACTTCTTCTACGGGAGACGAAATTCTGAAAACGTCTCTCATTGATGCTTCTGCCGTCGATACAGATATGGAATATCTTGGACGTTGTTTCATCATTGTGGCAGTCGTGCATGCGGTACTGGAGTTGGAGTTGACGCGCAGGATGTTGTATCTCGGTGGTTTTCCTCTTACTCTTCAGCGAAACTGCTTACAAAAGGCTGAAGATTATATTGCCCGTTGGTAAAATATATGCTTCCACGAACATCGTGAGGCTCTTCATTACTGGTAGGCTTGGTGTTTCTAGCAGGGCAGGTGCTGTCGCAACTGAGAGTTTAGCAGCTTCACAGAGTTCAGAGGATGTCTGAAAGCGCTGGTTTTTTAACAAAGCATGATTGATAGGTACCGCCCTATTGATGCGCAATTACACCTTGAGGTGTCAGCTCCAGTAGATCTGAAGATGTCCCAGGCCCGCTCTCGTCCAGGCTGACATAATAGGCGAACCCTTTGTGATGATTTGAAGATGACAATATTCGTTGAATCTTCCGAAACGCTTCCTGTTGTGATGCTTGCCCATGAAGCTTTGGATCTCCTTCACGGTTCGCGGCAGCGACATTGTGAGGATAGCTTGAGTCTTGGATTTGAATACTATATCATCCACGTAGTTTTCAATTTGCTTATGCATCATGTCATGGAAGATTGCCGTCATAGCGCGTTGATACGTCGCACCGACATTCTTCAAACTGAATGGCATTACGGTATAATAAAAGTTTTCAATAGGGGTTTGAAAAGCTGTCTTACTTGCATACTCATACATCCTTATCTGGTTGTAGCCGCTACATCCATCCATGGAGGAGAACATGTCGTGTCCGCTAGTGGCGTCTACTAACATGTCGATGTTAGGCAGAGGAAAATCGTATTTGTGGCAGCATTTGTTCAAGTCTCTGAAATCCACGCAGCACCGGATCTGTTCGTTTTTCTTTTTCACTGGATCCACATTAGCCAACCAGGTCGGGTGATGAATGGGTTTGATGAAGCCAGCAGTTAGCAACTTCTGAATCTCAATCTTGATTTGCTCTTCTTCCTCGTGCCTGAATTGCTTCGGAGACTGTTTGATCGGCTTGGATCCGTGTATGACATGTAGATGATGGGTGACCGATTTTTTTATCTAAACCGAGCATTTCTTCATACGTCCAAGTGAATACGTCCTGATATTCTTTGAGAAGTTGGACGAGCTTCGTGCGTTTATCCATGGACAAAGTTGAGCTGATGGAGATAGGCATGGTAGATTCTTCATTCCCGGTATTAACGATTTTGAGCTCATCAGTCGTGGAGTTGGTGCCGTCTAGCAGATGTCGTGGAGCATCCAGCACATCTTCTTGCGGCTCGTCATTTTCGTAGCATTCAACTGGGCGGCGAGACTGCGCATCAGTCTCCCTCTTAATGTGAACGTGGGTCGCTGCTTCACCGGATGAAGAAAAACGCCTTGTCAGCAAAGATGCATCGTGAGGATATGCAAGTCGGTCCTCCTCCTAGATTGACGCCCACGTGGGGAGTGGGATGTAAAGAACTTTGTCTGGTTATTCCCGCGGAGCTTCTCTTGGTTAAAATAACTCCACTCCACATATCGGTGCGTAAGGAGACAACGATACAGGAATACGAACGACTTATTTATTCAGCATAGTCTTCGGGCACTGATGATATATTGAAGGGACAATTCTATTTTCATGAAGCCACGGTCTCCCCAGTATCATATGGTAGTCCGAATCCTTTTCTATGAGTTCGAATTTCACCTTTGACTGGACGGGCCCTACAGATAAATTCAGATTGACATACATGTACGTGTTGGTTTGGTTTCCTTCAAAGTCTGTCATCGTGGTAGGCTGCCGTACGATCTTGCATGAGCGAACCTTTGCCGTCTTGAGAGTAATCACATTCGAAGACGCTCCCGTGTCGGTGATGGCCCTCTTGAACTCTGAATCCTTGATGCGCGCAGTAACATGTAGCGCTCGGTTGTGACCTTCCTCCGCTACTATGTCGTCTTCTGTAAATGTGACATTATTCACAGACATCTCTGGTATCTTCGAGATTTCTGGACGCAAAGGGGCTAAATGTACGTCTAGGGCTATCTGGTTGATTGTAGCAAACGTCTCCACCCGCTGATTCTTCGAGAGGTGTAAAAGTTTGCATAAACTTTCCACTATAGAAGCCGCTTCCTGATCCACCGGCCTCTGGTTCATAGTGAAACTATTGACTCGAGGAGGATCGCTGCGAGGATCAGTCCCCAGTGTAGAAATCTCTGTGACAGGAGAACTGTTCGTATCTATGTCATCTCGATGAGGAGATCGAGTATGTCGTTTATCACTTCTTTGATCAGGTCCACATTTCTTGCCAGAACTTTTTGTCTCCGTACTAGTTCAGCCAGCGTTGGGATTTCTCCATCGGTTGAAGCGACAGAGATAATGGGGGTATCGAAATATGAAAATTCGTTAAAAACAGAATTGTTCAAAGGAGGGTGAGAAACATTACCATTTGAGGGATTCTGGCTGAGATCCGTCGCGGTAGAATCATCCCTGAGGCCAACCATCCTTTTTGGAAATCTTGAGATTGCAACCGAGAGATTAATCTCCCACTGTGGTCGCCAATTATTTATGGGTGAAAACTATTTCTGCTATTTTTGGTAATTTGGGGTGTGTGGATGAGAAATGAATCTAAACCCTAAACAAATGCACTGCATGGGAGTGCTTTCGATTCGAGAGATCAATCTGTACAATTCTGGCCTAAACCAAGAAATGGCCGTTCCAGACTTGCTTCGGTCACAATGTGAAGGAGATGGGGTTGATCTTAGGGAGGGAAGCGAAGAAGGTGTTGAGATTGTGAAGGTGTTGGTTGTTTATGACTTGTATCAGAATATCAAACTGTCTTCCAATAATGTAAGCAATCATCTCTGGGTATTTGAATACGTTGTATCAACACTTGATTTTTGTCTGTTCTGAAAATAGGGAGGAGAACCTATTTATACAAGCCATTAAGCCTAACCCTCGTCTCTCATGGGAAGTGGAGGAAGTGTAGTGATGAAGTAGTGGGGTCGTGTAGGAGTGGTGATTGTCACACGATCACACCTTTGCCCACTTCTCCCATCATCACTAACCGTCCATGTCTTCCTGACACGCTTTTGTGATGGCGCGTTGCACGCTGCGCGCTGTGAACCGCCAGACCAATACCCCAGTAAGTATCC
This sequence comes from Papaver armeniacum, assembly GCA_023531295.1. Classification (NCBI taxonomy): domain Eukaryota; kingdom Viridiplantae; phylum Streptophyta; class Magnoliopsida; order Ranunculales; family Papaveraceae; genus Papaver; species Papaver armeniacum. The sequence continues at coordinate 153,177 of JAJJWW010007869.1, read as the reverse complement.
CCCAGTTTGTGGCATGCTTGATGTCTCGATTGTGTGGATCGTGGGACCCACAGAAGGTAGCATACGATGCTAGGTTAAATAACTAAGTTATTTGGGAAATCGATATTTATGGAATATCGTGTGTATTCTATGCATGTAATGCATCGAATATACTCAGCATGTATGAAGCATCACTGTTTTAAAGCTTAACGGAGTAAGTCACGAATTAAGCGTCTTAAAACAGCTGCATGCATAGTTATCTTCGAATGATCGTTTGGAGGCTGCGCATGCAAGGCCTCCCTTGGCCGATCACTCCATGTGGTAGAGTGACGGATGGTGATCACCACGACACCTCATTGGTTATTTAACTCCTAGCCTGGGATGTTCGACCAAGCTAGTAGAGTTGGACGGACGAGATGATTTATGACACTCATCTGCGACCGTTGATGGAGTTTTAGGGTTTTGAAGAGGTGCGCAAGCATCACTCTTCAGCTTGGTCAAAACCAAGCATGGAGACGTCTTTGGCAGGACCAACCGGGCATGCGTGTAGACGACTTGCCGGTGTACACGTCCGTACCTTACTGTCTCATGAAGGTGTGATCTAAGCCACTCAATTTGACCGGCAAAGTTGAGTGATTGAGATCAGTTTGCGGCAGAAATCCATTGCCGCAAAGGAATTGGAAACCGCGCGACATGCCTACTTGGGGCGCGCGTTTCGAGGTGTTCTGCCATGGTTGGCCTAGGCCAATCGGTCATATGTGTAGACGGACCCACAATGATCATGTTGACATGCTTGGGACCTTTTAAGTCTATATCTACACCCTCCATCCAAGCTTGCGAAGATGGAGGCTCGTGATCGATTAACGACACATGTAACATGCCGCAAACCCTAATTAGGGTTTTGTATAGTTCACGCCCGTGCAACTTCAACCGATCGGTTTAGCAAGCCGCACTCCTCCTTTGGGGAGGCCGATTATGTGGGGCCCATGTTGGGCCGGCGGTGAGCATGTGTGTACTTGTTCCACGGTCCCAGGTGTGATCTAAGCCATCCAACCATGCTTGCGAAGTTGGATGGTCGTGATCAATTTGAGACGTTAGTGGTGTTTCCACGGCTTTTAAAGCATCACGCCAGCCATGTTTTGAGCAAACGTTTATTGCTCCATGGCTTGGTCATGAGAGAGCCGATCATGTAGGTGAAAAGTGGGCCCGCCAATGTGCGTACCAACACTTCACCGATCGATCGCGGAACGATCCAAGCCGTCCAACTTGGCTTGCGAAGTTGGACGGTTGCGACTTCTTTGAGACTGTTTTTGACAGTCTTGCGCATACTAGCCACTCCATACCAGCTCGACCATCCTTCTTCAGGTCTGGCGTTTGGTGGCTGTTTGGGGGCATAGCATGTGTTCGACCGGTTGGCGTTTGATGGCTGTTTGGGGGCATAAACGGGCCCACTGGTGGTCATTGCGGTGATAGCCTTCTCCTGCTGAGGATCGTCTAGGCTGGTCGAATCATGCGGCCAACTTGCGTGGTCGTGATTTTTTGTGAGATTGACATGGACAGTACAGATTTCCCTTAGGAAATATGCTCAATCGTGCTAGTATAACACACCGAGAGATGTTGCTCAATCGGGCTAGTATAACACACCGAGAGATGTTGCTCAATCAGGCTAGTATAACACACCGAGAGATGTTGCCTGTACGGGTATTTCGTGCATGCCTCACTATTAACACTTGGAGATTCGTGTTACTCTGCTGAGAGCAACACTCAGTCGTCATGCCACACCAATAATGAGAGTTCTGCGGAACAGCACAGGAAATACAAGGCAAATCATAATAATGCTAAAAATTCACGGAATATTGGGATTGTTGCCACATGCTCCGTTCTAGGTGAATTAATAAAGCGAAGAAGTATTCATCACTTATCAGATAGCTTTATCCTCTACAGGATGTCTGCGTATTAAGTTTGGCTTTTACAATTTTAGCCTTAAACGAAAATCCACCATCAACACTTGGTTTAGGCCAGGATTATACAGATTGATCTCTCGAATCTTAAGTACTCCCGTGCATTGCATTTGTTTAGGGTTTAGATTCGTTTCTCGGCGGCAAACCCAAATTTACCATTTCCAGCAGAATCAGTTTTTACCCAAAAAAAAACAGGGAACATTCATAGTTTTTTGGATGTTGAATTGGCTAAGAGACTAGCTTGTGAAGTGCAACCTACAGCTCATATGCTCGTCATAGTGGAAAATGGGGCTCGTACAACAAGCACTTAAGTTTGTAAAAAACTACAATGGCAGATGCAAGGGCACCAGTCTGAAGCTGACTTACATACATCAATTAGGTGGGTGTGACATGGTCCTAGAGGCTGATTGGTTACGTACATTAGGTGATGTCATGTTCAACCTAGTCAAATTATGCTCATTCAATCACAAGGGTAACAACATTACTCTCAAAAGTATTATTCTAAACCATCACTGAAAATGAGTGAAGTTTTTTTTTTTAAATGAACTCTCATGGGTTATTGGGATAATTATTCTCCATCTCTGTTGAACCTATACCCACCCAAATTCCATAACCCATATAAGCTTGTTGATGGTGGTTTTTAGCTTGGGGTTAAAATTGTAAAACCTTGCATCTGATGTGACGTCACTCTGCGAGGAAACGGAGCCGTGAGTGTTAACCTCTCTACTGGCATATTTATTGATCCGTTCAATATATTTACATGAAATTTTTCCAGACTAACACATGTAGCAACTATCCCAGATGTTCTGTAAATTTCGGCGCGTTGCCTATACTCACTGTAGGATCAGAATATCGCAACACCAATACTTCGCGAGATTAATAAACAATTGCGTCGCGAAGGAGTCGCATGGAGGTAAATAAATGACGTAATAGATGATGACAGTCAGAACATGAGGAAAGTGTGAAGACTTGGCGAGATTTAAGAGTGTAGCGAAGGAAAGCAGTTGCACATTCGCGAGCATTCGCGAGACACTTCCGAAAATAAGGGACAAAGATAGTTGTCATCCACTATGTAATACCCTATATAAATGGTCAAGTAAGTCTGTTGTAGGGGAGGTCTCTTTGAATTGATAAACAAGTCATTAGGAGAGAGAAAATTAAGAGTGATTGTAATTTCTTTAGCTCTGTTCTACATTTCTTTGTAAATCTTTTAAGAAAACAATTAATAAAACACCTTATTATTCCTCTTCAAATGGATTGAATAAGCAAATTCGAGTGAGGTGTGTAGTGCAGGATTTCCTGCAACTACATATGCGCTAGAAACAGGGAGAATTTGGAGTAAAAGAAGAGAAATTTGATACAATTTTTAAGAGTTTACCAAAAGAAAGAAATGGCTAGAAGGAGAAATGTACCAGAAGGACAAATAATCGTGAGAAGAAGCGGGAGACTTGCTGGTGGAAGGAGAAATGAAAGGGGAGAATCATCAAGGATGAACATAAGAAATGATGAAGAAAATCAAATTCAATCGCCAATTCAACCGACTGCAAACACAACTATGGATTATGATAGAGTAAGTGTACACACATGGAGATCAGATTCTATGGAGGAAAGAGAGGAAGAGCAACAACAGATAAATAATGGACAAGGAGATAGAAATCGAGAAGAGATGGGAGAAACAATTCGTGGAAATGAAGAGATTGCAGCATTAGAAACATTGAGACAAACAATGTATGAAGAAAGGCGGTTAGAAGCAGAGGAACGTGCAAATTTAACAAGGCAAAATCATGAGTTGAGAATGGAAAATCTGAGATTGCAAAATAGAAGATCGAGAAGTAGTAACAGATCAAGATCAAGATCAGCCAGAGAAGATAGGAGGAGAACATTACCTGCAGAAAACATTAATGAAGAAAATTTGGAAAGAGAGTTAAATCATGGCGAAGGAGGTCGCGAAGAGAGAGAATTAATAGAAAATCGTTATATTTTGGTGAATAATCACGATGATGGAAATCATGAAGATAGGCAGCCTCGAGGACAGAATAACCCAACTAATGAAGAAACACAAAGGAAACAAAAGGAAATTGAAGATGATATTGAAAAGCATTACACTGAGCAAGCACGTCTAGCCCGCGAGAGAGAAAGATTGAGAGCAGAAATGGAAAATCGGGAATTGGAAGAGGCGATCCGGCAGAATAATCATGATAATCAAGAGAGGAGGCGCGAGCGAAATCGCAACAATGGAGATATTAACGAAGAATACGAAAGAATACAAAAAAGTAGACACGAACGAAGAAGGAGAGAAGCGAGAATTAAAGAGACCGATCAATTCAAATTCTCGAGGCAAATGAACAAATTCTCGCGAGAATTGCGAGATGAGAGGAATATTGAACAACGAAGAGAAGGAGGAGGGAGAAGGCAGTTAGATGAAGCTATCGCGAGGTCGCGAAAAATCCTTTTACACTAGAAGTGCAAATAGGAGGAATACCCCAAAATGCAACTTACCAGCGCTAACTAGCATTTTTGATGGGTCAACTTGTGCAAGTACAACACATCAAGGCTTATGTGAGATGTATGCTACAAGTGGGAAAACCATGACGCTATATTGTGCAAATACTTCACGTCGAGTTTAACGGGAGAAGCGTTGAAATGGTTCGAGGGTTTACCAAGGAATACAATCACATCATTTAATCATTTACGAGGCTATATTCTTAGGGGCGTATATAAGTAACAACTCTTCGCGACCGGTATTGAAGATGTATTTGGGCTAAAACAAAGAGTTGGCGAGAGTTTGAGACATCTAACTGTCGAGATGGAAGACGATGTGCGGCGAGATGGCCGGAAGGGTAGATGAAAGATACCTCATACTTGTCATTCATAAATGCTATGTTCGCAACCAATCTATTGTATGTTCGTGTTTTAGAGTCAAGAATACGATTACAATGACTGAATTGCGAGAACTCCGGGAAGAATATATCGCTTTAGAAGAAAGACGAACGAGATGGAATCTTATCCAGTGGCGAACACAAATTCTAGCATCGCGAATGGAAGTTTATTACCTCAACTTGTACACACAAAGTGGCGAGCACATCGCAAGGGCAACAAGAGAGAATGGTAGATGATAAACAGCCAAAAAATGGTAGCTATGGGAAGTCACGATCAGGAAGAATTTGAAAGAGAAAGAAATTTCTACAACCGTGGCGGAAATAATAAAATTCAAAGGCTTGATCAACCACAAGAAACCTATGGAAGTCAAAGGCATAATTCGCAAGAGACTTATGGAGGCCGAGGCGAGAATTATCATAGAGGACAAATGAAGTCACGAGAGTAGTGTGGGAGGAAATTAAAATGCCGCCATTGAATGCCAAAGGTGTGGAAAAAATATGGGAAGCAATACTTTTGATGGAAAACATACCTGCACCATGGAACGCGGAAGTGAACCACCACCGGAGATAGGAGCCACGAATGCTTCTTACCACCGTTTTCACGGGCACCTAACAAATGACTGCAGAAACATTAAGAGAATTATCCTGCGAATGATTGACCAAGGGAAGCTGAATCACTTTTTAAAAGAAGAAGAGAAAGCTCAACATTTACCGCCGCCACCAGCAAAAGGAAAAGGAACATTTGTTATAGAAGTTGGGGCAAAGACTAAAAATTTGTTTTAGAGAGTCACAAGAGAGAGCGGCAAAAAGGAAAGATTGGAGGAAGAATGCAAAGGATGCGCAAAGAAAAGAAAGGTTAATGGTAGATACCATAGAAACAAAGGAAGAAGAGGCAATGAGAAATGAATGCATGAAAACAATTGAATATCATAATGGAAAGGAGATATTGAAAAGCTTGACTGACGCAGAGGCAGAAGGAAGTAGGAGTAAAAGGTGTAAAAAATAAATAAGTTGCGAATGAGAACTCGTGAAGAAGAGAAAAGATAAATAGTTGCGAGTTAAAGAAGAGAGTATCATGAAAATAACAATTTAGTGAAAGGAAGTGCGAGAAAAGATAACAATTTAGTGATGAAGCATGATAAGGATAAGGAGCAGAGTGATGGCAATAACTTCGCCGATTGATAAGCATCAATAAGGGAAAAATTGATAAACATGAAAAGATATTGATTGTGGAAAAGTTACGCGAGAATCTCGCCATAAAGAATGTATACAAATCTATTGAATAATTGAAATGAGATAGTGCGATAACTTCGCAGACAAATGATTGAATAAATTGATAAAGTGAATGAGTGAGTGAATGGGACGAACCTTTATGGCGTACACCCTAGTTCGCGAATGATATTTCGCAAGAGGCAAATGTAAGGCCTAAAGTACGTCATATAAGGGGGTATCTCTTAACATGGCTCGGGTGGAAGGTTACACCGCTCCCGAAACCTGGGTCATGCAGATTTGGGGCCCATGAAAGCCTATCCTGGGAGATACCTTGGATTTCCAACTATATATATAAGGTTATACCCGGGTTGGACGCCCGAGGGTCTCTTCCAAGGAGTCGTGTATGACCAAGGCGCCGAGGTACACGGTTGAGTCAAGAGTGCGGGGAGCGTGGAACTTCCTTACCACTCTTGACAAGTCTTGGCACATGCTTTGCACTCGGCCCGAAGAAAACTCCACTTAGGGTGCAGCCTCGTAACCATAAGCCCTATAGGTATAAGGGATAAGAGGTCTGCGAAAACAACCGCTTGCCGTTAAGACCTGGATGGGAGGAGCTAGTCTTGTATGGCCGATGTACGCCTCCTTGAAGGGGCAACCAGGGAGAAGATAAGGGCGCGCCCTCCATTAGGGAGCCGATAAGTGTCAAAAGACGCAAATGTCATGAGGCTCTATTTTCGCAAGAGAATTTAGGCTTGTCATATTTGTGCAATGATCTGCAGAGGCAATAATACTAACGCGAGGGTAAGACGAGATCAATGGGTTTTTCATGAAAATGTAAGAACGTCCTGCGATTTCGTCGCAAAGACGACAATGTGACGGGATTTTATGGTCACAAGAACATTTAAACCTGCCATATTGTTGCAAATATAATATCCTGCAGAGGCAAAAATACTTAAGAAATGATAAGACAAGGTCAATGGGTCATTATATGAAAGTATAAAGACGGCCTGCGATCTTGTCGCAATGAGGGGTGGCAAAATAAGACCTTTACTTAGGAAGGCAAAATAAGACCACACAAATAATGATAAGGCAAGACCAATGGGTCATTACATGAAAATGTAGAGACGTCCTGCGATCTTGTCGCAATAACAAACATTAAAGAAAGATCTTTAAACATTTTGAATATAGGCAATCAAGGTCTTTCCATCGCGAGACGATTACAACAAAAGATTTAATGGAAAATAAAGGGATTACTTGATAAGGTGGCGAAATGAGTTCTTATAATCAAACAAAGAGAAACTAATTCATCCAACACCGGACTTAATTCATTACAGTTAAAAAAGAAAAGTTCAACAAGATTACAAAGAAGCTTAATTCTCTATATCAATATTCTCACCAAGGAGATGGTAAAGATTCTTCAACAATCTTGTCAGCTTCACCCTCGCCAGTTGAAGGGTTTTCACCAGAGATCTTCTCGCAACAATCCTTATTGATAACTTCATTATTAGCGAGGTCTTCGCAGCTTTCATAATCATAATCACTCACGGAGAGTTGGGTATTTCATCATCTTCAACTTCCAATGGTTCAACATAAACAGGATCAAGAGATTTAGAAAGTAAAATATTATTCACAAGAACTTCTGCTTTGGGAGGAAATTGACGAAGAAGTGCTTTCTGCTGATTTCTACTCGGATATCTTTAAAATGATTAAGGTAATTAAACCTCCTTCCCGGCTCGGTCGCGAGATTGGGCAAGAGAAGCAACTAGCGTTGCATTTTCCTTACGAATTTTAGCATGCGCCGCTTCCAAAGCGAGATAGAGAAGAGTGAAGATTATTCTCGCACTCTGCAAGAGTAAAGAAAAACATTAAGATTATAAAATGAAAAGTGGTATATAAAATTAGAGAAGAAAAATAATGGAAAATGCAAATCAAATCTTATGACTACCTTCCTTCTGCGAGATAAGATATTGAGTAAGGGCCAAGCAATTATTCCCCAAATTTTCCATGGCATTATCAAAACCATCACCAACAAGACCTTTTAACCGCGAATGCAAGCTCTTTTCGTTAGAAATCAATAATTTATTTTGCTTCGCAAGGGAAGAATGGGATTCTTTTAACTTGGTATAATCATCCTTGAGTTGGTTTGTTTTAACACTTAGACTTATTCTATTCGAATAAGTTTATCTCTTTCAGTGGTAGTATCTTCAAGTTTATTTTTCAAAGAGGCGAATAGATTGTTCTTGCTCATCCAATGCTTTTTAAATGCATCAAGTTGTTGCGAGGATATCGCCACCTTATCCAATAAAGCTCGCTTCTCTTGAGATAAAGTTCCATTTTCATCTGATAAGGTTTCCAACTCCAAATTAGATTTATTCAAAACATATGAGAGACGCGACACTTCATTACTTAATTATTCTTGATTTTGAACTAAGCAGATGTTTTCTTGAGAAAGATTATTTATTTGATCCATAGAAAATGTATGGAGATTATCCAAACGATTATATTGCTCCATCCAGCGTCTCTTTCCACTCGAGTTTCTTCTACAATAGATTCCAGTTGATATATCTCCATCTTACGTTTCTGGTGCAAAACTTGAGAGGCGAACCAAGTTTCAAAAAAAAAAAAAAAAAAAAAAAAGAAAAGGGGGGGGGGGGGAGGAGAGATACCTTTTAATTATTAATTTTTCTTGCGAAGGTTATCGCGATCCAAAAAAGTATTATGAAGGCTATTTTTCAAGGTCTTAATTTCTTGTTCCAAAGATGCTCGCGATATCGTATCGGAACCAAAGAATTTACCCAAAGATTCGAAAACACTAGATTTGGTGGGATCAGTAGAGGCTTTTTTAACATCATTCATGGTATCTGATAAAATTTTAAAAGCTATATCCATCCCTTCTAAATTTTCTTTGCTAAGAGAGATAGATTTTGAGGGAGAAGAAATAGTAGAGGAAGAAGGAAAAGTTGAATCACCCATGGTTATAAGACCACCAATTGGAGAAACCTGATCAATAGGTGGAGGCGAGGTAAAAGTAGAAGTGGGAAGAGGCGTGTCCTGAAGAATTTCATTCACAGAAAGTTCAGGGATTGATTTATCCTGCGATGATATCGTAGGGAATGGTACATTATCTTGAGAAGAAGAAATGGGTTTATCTTGCGAAGAGGTCGCTACAGTAGGAGATTTGCCCTGTGAAGATACTGTAGGGAAAGTAGAATGCTTGAATCCCGAAAAGGGAACAGTAGGAGCAGCAGCAGAAGCATCAGGTTTATTATGGCGAAACCTTTTGGGAGATCTATCATCATTCTCGCGAATAATAAATCAATTGAGAAACAGAGGCAATAAAATTGCTATTAAAGGAGTAAATATTTCTAAAATACCTTACTACTCGCAGGCTGTTTTTTGGAAGCGAGAGACTTTAGTTGCGAAGAGGATTTTGGTTGCGAACCAGTAGGGATGTTAGGGTTCACCACAGTAAACTTAGAACTGGGTTTATTCTTGCTGAAACAAAAATGGTGAAAGAAACATCAAGAGAAGAATAGAATCAAGATGAAGTAGTTTCAATAAGGAAGATCAATCAAGAGAATAGTCAAAATCAATGAAATAAACGAACCACGGATGCCATGAAAACGATAATGAAAGATAATAAAAAGAAGACGATGAAGATGAATAGCGGGAAATAGTTGCGGATTTATGAGGAAGATAGAGAAGAAGAGAAAGAGTGTTTTTCACAGGAAGTTTTCCTTTAAATAGAAGAAAAAAGAGTGACCGGATAACATTAAGTATACCGGTAAAAGGAGTAAATTTAGACACGTGTAAACGGTCATCCCAAGATTCAAGGAATTAAATTGAAATAGATTTCTGTGGGAAGTTGAAAATATATTACTTCTTGTTCACTTCGCAAAGATTCGGAACTTCGCAAAAGAATAGAGGCAAGTACGTACTTTTCAAGTCCAGTATTCTTTCACTCTTTCCTTCATCAACAAATGTCAAAGATCACCACAGTAACAAATTTTTCCTTAAAAATCGCTCTCCAAGCAATATTCAAGGAAAAAGAGGCAAGATGTAGGATCAGAATATCGCAACACCAATACTTCGCGAGATTAATAAACAATTGCGTCGCGAAGGAGTCGCATGGAGGTAAATAAATGACGTAATAGATGATGACAGTCAGAACATGAGGAAAGTGTGAAGACTTGGCGAGATTTAAGAGTGTAGCGAAGGAAAGCAGTTGCACATTCGCGAGCATTCGCGAGACACTTCCGAAAATAAGGGACAGTATAGCTGTCATCCACTATGTAATACCCTATATAAATGGTCAAGTAAGTCTGTTGTAGGGGAGGTCTCTTTGAATTGATAAGCAAGTCATTAGGAGAGAGAAAATTAAGAGTGATTGTAATTTCTTTAGCTCTGTTCTACATTTCTTTGTAAATATTTTAAGAAAACAATTAATAAAACACCTTATTATTCCTCTTCAAATGGATTGAATAAGCAAATTCGAGTGAGGTGTGTAGTGTAGGATTTCCTGCAACTGGATTGAATAAGCAAATTCGAGTGAGGTGTGTAGTGTAGGATTTCCTGCAACTACACTCACTCAATATAAGTTTCTTTAAATACTTTCTATGCTATGTTCCCCGGCTAAACCCTTAAGGTTGGTATGGCATGACAATTTGTGTTCACTCGCAACAGAGTAGCACGAATTTCCAAATATCAAGGATAAGGTCTTTGCATAAGGTATTCAATCAGAAAGCATGCTGCTCTCTGGCAATGAACTTAAAAGAACTCTGTGTCAACACATAAAATTCAATCGATTACCCTGGCTAACTAGCAAAAGTTAGGGTTTTGCGCCTTGCGCCGTATATCAGACCTTGCTTGTCAAAATTTAAGCCTAGGCAAACTAGGTAATTAATCCTCCATGGATTAGTAGATGCAAAATCTTTCCCCGATCGTAAAAAAGGAGCCGCAGATAGGAGCAAACAGAAGGGAGGCGTGGCCATGCCTCAGGCCAGCCGGCGCCTTTTTCCATTGGCCACGCCCCATCCTAAACCGGCCCTATTTCCCTCGACCAAATCAGGTCGCCTTAAACTCGCCACGCGCACATAAGTTGTGGCTGGGCCCATACTTGCCGGCCCCTTTTTCCATTGACCAATCAGGTCGCTCTAAAGCCGACACACTCACACCAGAAGTGTGGCCACACCCATGCTTGGCCGTCCCCTCTCCTTCCTACCTACCAATTAGGTCACTTTAAATGCGCCACGAGCACTAGAGGGGCGGCCGCGCCTCATGTTTGACCGGCCCATTTTCTTGACCAATCAAGTCGCTCTAAACTCGCCATCATACATTAAAGGCCAAACGCACCCTACCGCACTACCATACTAACTGGCAAGCCAAACGCGCCCTGCCACAACAACATATTAATCGACATGCCAACATGCCACTCCGCCGCAGTAACATGCCACAACGCCACAGGTGTGGCCATGCCACAACGCCACCATGCCGCAGCCATGCCACACGCACTAATTAGGGTTTCGACATGCCAAACCCTAATTTGGGCAAAATTTCTACGCCAACCAAGCCAAATAATGTTTCCCAGAGCGTTGGGATCGATGTGGCAACAGGGCCAATGTTGCCAGAGCCATATTTGGGTCTAACACCAATATGCCAAAACAGCTTCCACGGCTACGCCACTAGCATGCCGTTATGCCACGGATATGCCAGGCGCTACTATGCTAATGGCGCCACTTTGCTACAAAACAAAGATATGGCCATAATCAATGGCTACCCTTCCTCATGAGATGCAATCTCAGCCATCCAATTTCGCCACTTAACTGACGGACTTGCGGCAAGTCCCAGGCAACCATCTAGTGGACATGGATACGCCAGGCGCCACTTACACCATCGTGCCACTGGCATGCACGAAATATGCCAGTCATGCTACAATGCCACTGGCGTACACCAAAAACGCCACTGTGACATTACTAGGTGCCAATGGAAGGTATCCATAATCAACGGCTACCCTTCTTCATGAGATGCAATCTCAGCCATTCAAGTTCGCCACCAAACTGACGGACTTGTGGCAAGTTTTAGGCGGCCGGACAGGGCAAGCCTAATAGCATCACATGTTATTTTCATATGGCAAGTCTCTTGACTTTGACTTGCCACACATAGCAACCTGCTACACGTTTTCCACGAAAATACTCGAGACATCAAATATGTCACAAACTGAGGGATACTCATCAGGGTATTGGTCTGGCGATTTACAGCGTGCGGCGTGCATTACGCCCGTTATAAGAAAGTGTCATGAAGTGGGACAATTAGTGGTGATGAAAGTAATGGTGTAAACTAATTCACTTCCTTCATCATGGAAGCATAATGCCTGAAGGTTACACGTTACTCTATTCTTCCACCACTCAATCGTTTCTATTTCCTACGAGATCATGGTACGTTTCAATATGACTTGTATAAATAGGTTTCACCTATTTACCACAAAACAACAAGTTTTGGTGGGCAACATCACATTATCTAGAAATCACCTGATAGATTTCCATCATGCTAGCCAGTTCTACTTTTAGATACAAGTCATAAACAACCACACCATCAGAATCAACGATTCTGGTCTCAACACTCTATTCGCTTCCCTCCCTAAGACCAACCCTTCTCCTTCATTTTGTGACCGAAGCAATCCTGGAACGACTATTTCTTGGTTTGGGCCAGGATTGTACAGATTGATCTCTCGAATCAAAAGTACTCCCGTGAAGTGCATTGTTTAGGGTTTAGATTCGTTTCTCATCCACACACCCGAAATTACCAAAATCAGCAGAAATGGTTTTCACCTATAAAAATTTGGCGACCACAGTAGGAGATTAATCTCTCGGTTGCAATACCAATTTCCAATTTCATTTTTCTTTCAATCCCAATTTCAAGATGGTAGAACTCAGGTCCGGATCAGCAACAAACCCGGAAAACAATAGCGCTGAAATTACTCTCGGTATTTATGTTCTTTCCAGTGGCATTAACACGCCACCTGTCAACACCAGCGGCGCGGAAAATGTTCCTTCAGGTGTTACACCTCCGATCACCAGAGCCAGAGCCGCTGCCGCCACCCCCAACGTTCCTTCAAGTTTGAGACCTCCAATCGTCACCAGGGCCGCTGCTACCCCGCCAAGACGAGAAACTGGGGCAGCCAGAGGAAGCTGATCCCATATTACCATTGCTGATTTGATGGAAAGACATGAAGTTATCGCTAGAGCTCAGACGGACATGGCTTCGACTCAGAAAGAGGTGCTTATTTTTCTCAAGACACTAACGGGGCGGCTACCACAAGCATCACGCCAACCAGAGCCAATGAGGAACGCCTTCAATACTCCTGGTGCCAACAACTCAGCAGGGCGCACCTTTGTTGATGAAGAGACTCATTCAGGAGCTCCAGCAGAGAGGAATCAACCATGCAATTTTGTCACACGAGAAGATTTAGAACGACTTCTTCGAAACCGAGACAAAAGCGATTCTGCGGATATGCATCAGCATCAACCCCCGTATCCTCCTGAAGTGCAAAGAATTCCTCTTCCGAGAGGATACTCTTCTCCTCAATTATCCCTGTATGACGGCACCGGTAATGCGCGTGAACATGTCTCTCGATTTTTGGAATCCTTGGGAGAGCACGAATACAATCATGTTCTCCGTTTGAAGGAGTTTTCAAAGTTACTTACCGGAAGAGCGTACACATGGTACAACAACATTACACCAAATAGCATATCCAACTGGGGTGACATGGTTACAGCTTTCTACAAGAAGTACTTCTTTGTGTCTGAGCAAATTACCTTCTCGGATCTAGGAAGGATGTTTCAACGAAACAATGAACATCCAAATGATTATGTCAAAAGATTCAGAATTCAAGCGCTGGATTGTCACGACCCAAATGTGACCGAACAACAATTAGTGGATTCTTGCATCAATGGCATGGTTCCCATCTACCGTGCCTTAATGGAGAATATGCGATTCCAGACATTCTCCGAACTTCATGAGGCTGCTAAACGGTCGGCCATAACAGCACCAGAATTGTTGGAAAGGATCAGGCCAGCCAAGGTTGAAGACGCACGCGAAACCCAAGGAAATAGACGCCTCATCAATAAGTAATATAACACTGGCCCCTCTGTGAGCGTGGTAAGTGAAAGAGGAAAAAGGAAGGCTCCAAATACGTAACAAAGAACTCCAAACGCGCGATGCCAACACATCAGGCGGCTCCACCACGAAAGACCGTGGCTAAAGCTCTTGCACAACATCAAGAAGACGGGGAAAACACCTTAGATTTACCGTTCCCAATCGAAGAAGTAATTAAACTCTTGGAAGCATGGATCCAAGATGACGCCATCAAGCTGCCTCCTATCAGACACCCACCGACTGAAGAGGAAATGGCAAACCCTAAGTATTGCCGCTACCACAGGTTTGTCCATCACTCGACCAGTGACTGCAATAAATTTAAGCGTGTCTTCAAGGAAAAGGTGGAGGCAGGAGAACCTCAACTGGGCAATGAGGGAGTTCACAGAGATCCTCTTCCAGTCAGGAGTTGCATGCTCTCTGGGGACTCTGTTCACAAAACCGTGCAATCCATGATGCAGCATGTATGCGAAATTCTCTATTTCTCCAAGGCGCAGCGTCAAGATATATTCGCATCCCTTAACCACGTTGTGTCGGGAAAGCGACTTTTTCCTATTTAAGAAACCACACCAGAATCCCAAGATCTCCTAGGAAGCGGTGTTGGAAAATGTAACTGAGGACTGCTGACCACGGTTTATCTGAGGGGCGCCGAGCTTGATAGCACATTGATCGACGCGACCTCTGACTTCAACATCGTTACTGATGAGTGCCAAATAGTGCATATTTATACACCTTTTTATTGGCATTTTACTCATCTTTTTGCGCTTAGAAATCAGATATTATCCCATTCTCGTGTTTTCTTTGTTTTCAAGAATAAATATTTGTATTAATTAATTTTGTGTTTTTAGGTAATAAATAAAGCTCGGAGAAATTGAGGAGCCAAAAGAGCGGAAGAATTGGAGACAAGCATCTATGGAGCAGATAGCCCAAGCTCACGCGCAATGCTTGCAACCCAACAAGTAGCAACTCATCTACAAGACATGGGCTTGAGCTAGACCCGACCCGCGACCCGGATCCGAGCCCGTCCACTCCAAGCCGTTGAGATTTCTATCTTCCGCATCCAACGGTCGCTGCAGCCTCGCGCATCGAAGATTGTTGCTCCCGCTCAACACCAGATCACCCCCATTCTTCCTCGGCCGCTCGGATCATATACTCCTCATCCGACGGTCCCTACGGCCTCCTCATCTTCCCCGATGCACCTGCTTCACAACAAATTGCCCTATACCTATACCCCCACTCGAGCAGACCCATTCTCTTCTCCATCTTCTCTTTCTTCTCCGACCAACTCCTCTCGCAAAACCCATTCCCTCTCCCCGACCATACATACACATTACCCACACCTCACCACCTCCATCATCACCTCTCCTGCCGCCAACAACAACTCTATCAAAGAACACCATCTCTGCATCCGCACCACCTCTCTAGGTCTAGGTTTTCTCTCACTTAGCTTCTCCAACCCTAGAAGCTAACTTAGAGAAAACTAGAACTAGGGTATTCAACCAACAACCCCAGCATGGAGCCTTGAAGCCGAATTGACAGAAGAGGTGAAGCGATTCAGAGAGTATGGGTACACTGTTTTTCATTTAATTTCTGTTTTAAAATTAGGGTTTGGTATTTTGGAAATTTTGCATGTATAAATAGGTGAAGTTGTGTGTTAAAAGGTCATGCCTGGGTTAGCCAGAGCACCATTTTAGTTCAATTTGTAGTTTAATTATCTTTTTAATTATGTGTTAATTTAATTTCTCAGGGTGTTTGATGAAACCCCTGATTTTCATGTGAAGCATGTCTGCCTTGGTATGATTCTTGCTGTGTATATTATGATTAGGGTTAGTAATTGACAAGTGAGTTTATAAGCCTGTGATGAGTGGTACTGTAATAAGACCACTCATACTAGGGGTGAATTAGCACACTTAGTTAACAAACATCCACTGTAGACCTTCATAGGAAGGCACAAGATCATAGCCAAAGATATATGGCCTGAGCATGAGATTGGAGGAGGAATCTTCACCCTGATACTTTCCAATTTGTTACAATTTAAATGTTACCTTAGTTTAGTGTCACATTTCAACCTAGTCGCATCGACAACACTCAATCTTTATTGTTCTGTCACTCTTAGAATTCAGTTAGGAAGCCTTAGATCAATACATAGCACCACAAGTCTCTGTGGTTCATGTTTGATGAAACCCCTGATCACATGTTGAGTTAATCTTTGTTCATATTTGTGTTCTTGGAGTGCTTTAATGTCTTAGGATGAATGAATTATTGATTTGAGACTAATTAACTTGTGATAGTTTGTACTTTGTAAGAAGACAAGCTATACTAGGAGTGAGTTAGCAAGAATAAATAAGACATCTTCCATTTTATCCTTCCCCGAAAGGAATCAAGAGCATAAATTGATTAGAGATTGCTTTAGCTTAGGGTCGTGGTGGTGGACTCAACCATCCTGGTAACTCAATAACTTGTGTTCAAGTCATTTTTACTTTAGTTCTTTGTCACAACAACAAAATTAGTCGCATCGACAAAACAATATTGGTATAACTCTGTCACTTGTTAGAAGTCAGTAGTAGTAAGCCTTTAGATCAACTTAGCACACCCATTTCTCTGGGATCGACCCGTATTTGCTCAGTGCTACATAATCGACACCGTGCACTTGCGGTTTATCACAAGTAGGCCAAAACATACACATTCCAAGGCCTACCAAGTTTTTGGCGCCGTTGCCGGGGACTTGGCGTGTGCCCTGTTGTTCATTGGCCTGACTTCATTGAGTTTCAACTACCCTGTACATATTTGCTTTATATTATTGCTTATAACCTTGTATTAGAATAAATTAGTTGTAACTTTCTTGTTTTTCTTTTCCCTTCTTAGTTTTTATCTTATTAGTATAACATTAATAATATCTGTAGCTTAGTGTGTCACATTGCTCTTATTAGTTCATTGCTCATTGTTCATTGCATTTTGTTCATTCAGTATGTCACACTGCATTTTGTTCAGTGCATTTTGTTCATGGCATCTTATCTGATAACTTAGCTGCTTGTATACACTGCATGTTAACCTTCATTGCTGTAGAACCATCCGCCCCGAGCTTGTGAGCCACCTACCACCTTGCTAGCCCCCGAAGCCGCAAGTTGTGAGCCGGGTTAGTTGTAGTCACAAAACCATTGGCCCGAGCCGTCACCACTGTGCATATCATCACACTCTGCATATCCTATCTCTCATTGTGTAGATTTATGGAACTTTGTAGTGCTATATTCTCTGTGCTTTAACTTGCATATCCTGAGAACTAAAATTTTCTCTTGAGCTAGCAGGTGCTGCTGAGCAGCTGATCCAACCCAAGGAAACATTGTATTGCCCCGAGAAATGAGGTAAGCCTAAACTCCCCTGTATGAATTGGTCACTTGTTCATGAGCTGTACCTCAGTACAATTCGACTAAATCATGAGCATCTCTCGCCCGTGAATGAACTATGAATGAGATATACATGAACTCGTGACATCTCGCTTAAACCGTTATACAAATAGCCGTTAATATATGTGATGTCATGATAGCTCAGGATAGCCTGTGATATAGCCAACCCGTGATAGCATGTACCTCACTCGCTATTCTCCGAGCCGTGCATTACTAAACCTGGTTCACCTGGTTCCGTTGCATGATAAGCCAGTTAGTTTGCCGAGCATAGCTCAATCCTGGTTCACCTGGTAAGCCAGAGACCTGTGCAAACTGTTACTTTCTTGTTCTCAGGCACAAACTGTGCACTCAAGCCTGAGCCACTTACAACCTTGCTAGCCCCCTGAAGCTGCAAGTCTGTATTGCCTTGGCTGTAGCTCTGTGCACATACTAAACCCTGCACATGCTGTGCTGTGTCTTTTGCTCTGTGAGTCTGCTTCCGCTTTGTGCACAACTAAGTCGTGCCGTGTTGATAAGACAAAGCTGCATTGTGCTAAGCCGCAAGCACTAGGCTGTGCTAAGCCGCAAGCACTAGGCTGTGCTAATCTCTCAGAAACTGAAGCCTGCACACAACATGTGCATAGAAGCTGTGCATCTGTGCAAACCACTGAGTTTTGCATAGCTTGGGCTTACACCAAACTGAGCCCACAAGAACTCAAACTGGGCTGTTATCCTTCCCACAACAACCGGGCTTTGTACCCAAGCCACCCATAATAAACCAAACCGAGCAAAATGGCCGCATAAGCCGAAGCCCACTTACCGGGCTTAGCACTTCCGAACTTTCAGCCCACATAAGCACACCGGGCCGGGTCAGTTTAAACATCATCTGGGCTTTACACATCCAAAGTGCAAACAACCTTCAGCCCACATAAGCTACACTTCTTGGCTATACTTTTTTCAACATAACTGGCCTGTGCAACCAAGTCGGGCCAGACCATCTAGGCTAGAACCTATTCTCGTTGGGCTGTTTAACAACAAATGGGTCAGACTTTCCCAACAAACCAAAAACCGAATAAACCAAAGCCCAAACAAACCAAATCCCACACCAACCAAATGAAACCCAACAAACCAAATGAAACCCAATAAACCAAACTAAGTCCACAACAACTGGGCTTTGAGTTCAATTTGAGTTGTTAAATCATGTCAGGATTTTGGTCTGCAAATGGGGATACAAACAAATCCATTAGAGAGCTTGCTTACGGGCATGCTTCACAATATGAACCCCCACATACCATAGTGATTTTAGGGAATTTTACGAGCCTTCTCGTGGCCCCGACCTCACATACCCTAATCATTATGAGCACATGTATCATCCATCACAAAGTTGAAAATGAACAATTTTCTCATACCTACTCATCACTTTTAGATCAATTAGAAGCTCGATTATCTCATTTTAGAAAGGCAATTACATGAGCAATCTGTCGAATCTAATTTCCCTAGGCAATATGAAATTTATGCATGTACCTTATGTGGTAACTTAGGCCACCCTGCTGAGAACTGCTATATTTTGCATGATTTTAGACAGTCTAGGGAAAACCATGATAATCCAATGTACGAATTGTCTAGAAGTGACTATGCTGGCAATCATTGGGACCATAATCAACCTGCACACATGCATCATTCACCACAGTGGGAAGATGAACAATTTTATACTCCCCCAACTCCTAGTTTGCAATCAATAATGGAAACACTCATGGAGCAAAATACTAGGCTTGAAATGAATGCAATGCATGACCATCCATATAGCAACATGTCTGAATTTCCCTTCTCTAGTGAACCTCATGCACAACCATACAGTGATTATCCATATGAGGAATGCATACCCACTAGTGAAGACTCTCCTTCAATAGAACAACTCACTATGATTCTTCAAAGGGACCTGATTGAGTTACAAAATGATAGGATTGAAAATAGTGTTTCTAGTCTTACTCATGCAACTAACACTGAATATGAACCTAATCTAGAGGTAGATGAGTACACTAAAAATACTACAATTTTGAATGGAGAGATAAATTCTTGCTATGATGATGATGATGAATATGAAGAGCATGTGTATTTTGAAAATGTAGTGGAATCTTTTGGTTCAGAGACGTTAGGCGTCTTTTCTGTGAACCCTATGAATGATACCTCTTCTAATATTCATACATGTGATATTAACTCTGAGCTTGGTTTTGTGAAATTCTTCAGTGAATGTGAGCATGCTTCACAACTTGTTTGTGACTTAGGAAAGGATGAATCTTCTGTTGACACCAATGTTCTTTTGGATCATGACATTATTTTTGTGTCTGATTCCCTGCCCATGTCACAACGTGTTGCCTCCTCTGATGAGTATGACATGGAAATTGATGAATTGTTCTATGCTGGTGAGCATGATTTACCTTCTTCTGACCTTAGGAAAGTATGTGATGGTGCAAATGATCTTATACATGAAAACAACTTAGATGTACCTACTTTCTCTCCTAAGTCACAAATTGAAACTCCTCCACCAAACCTAGGTGTAGTTTGTCACAAAAATCTTAAACCAACTTTTCTGAGAGTTCCCAATTTAGGCTTAGAGCTTTGTGCTTCCCAAGTCCTCTTGGACTATTTTGCATCAAAGTATGACACCTTTAGGGAACCACAGTTGGAATGTGTATGTCTGCCTGTTCTTAGCAAAACTCATTTTGAGTTAGACCTTGTGCATGATGTACCTTTAATTTTGCAAGATTTTGTTCTCAAAAACACATCTCATTCACAAGTTTAGGTTTGGGGGAAACCCATTCTCATATGCAGTCTTACTTGCACTCTCATTTTATATTTGTGTAAGGCTGTTGATGTTTGTATATATTTTCTATTGGGTTGATCCTCAACTCTTTAGATTGTTGGTGTATGGTGAATTTTCATTGTATATAATCCAGTAGGACTTGTTAAATTTTCTTTTCTTGAATCGGTTGAGTCTTCTTGTGCATATTTTGTGCTAATCCGATATGATCTCCGCTGAGAATGTTGGATTCTAGCCTTGACTAATGAAGCTCTAACCGTGCTCCCGCCGACATCCCAGAATCTCTTCCCTTTTCTCTTCTCAGCATAGTTCTCATGGTATGTACTGTTTAAAATTTTATCATCTGTTGACACATTGAGGACAATGTTTGATTTAGGTTTGGGGGTGTGATTTGCATGTAGAGTTTTTAGTCTTTTTATTTTCCTTCTTATTTTAAAATCTAAAAAAAAAAAAAAAAAAAAAAAAAAAAAAAAAAAAAAAATCTAAAAATTCTAAACTTTTTGCAAATAAAAACCTCCAACTTTTAGAGATTTTAGAGTCACTAGCATGCTTCTAGCTATGTTTACATAGAGAATCTGACCGAAATAAACAGAATTTGGAAGTACTGGAAAACGCAATCGGGTTTCTTAGTTGATTAGAGCGTTAAAGTTGGATTTAACCATACCAGAGGGCGAATTAGGTGCTGTTTAGATATTCGGTAGTAGAATTGTGATCGCCCATAGTGGAGACTACCCATTTTAATCAAGTGAGGCACCAACCTTCAATTTTTTTGCAACTTTCTAGAAAAGCTGTTAGAGTGTGTGTCATCGTACGTCAATTCCGGGTAGGAATGGTGAGCTACCCAACTTCGCACCAATTTCAAAGACTACTTTTGATCTCTTGAGTGCTAGTTTTTGTCAATCATGAGGGTGACGTTTAAAGATGAAAACTCCTTCTAAATACCGATTTGTAGTTAGCATCACTCTCTCTCTCTCAACAACATCAACACATTCATAAAACACATCATCACGAAAGTTTTGAGCATCATCGAATATTTGAAGAAAAGTTGAAATAGTCCAAGGTTACGTGCAACAAAGAAAAGAAAATAGGATGAGAATTAATGAGGTTTGTGAAATCAAGACAAGTGTAAAAAAAAAAATTGAGTCTTATTGTTATTTTCATTCCAAGTTAAGTCAAAAAAAAAAAAAAAAAAAAAAAAAATTGTTGTCAAGTTTTTGTAAGTTCGAAGTTCGTCATCAACATTTGAAGACCGAAGACCGAAGATTGAAGACGTTTCTATGAATGCCGAGAGAGTGATATTAATTGCCGATCGGGTGAGAAGTGAGTGAGTACTCCCACCCCTTACTAATGGTTGATTTCCTTTCTTAGAGATCATCGTAAAAAGACTCTTTTTGTCCACACTTCAGTGGAGTCTCCGAGAATTAATTCGGAAGGTTATCCTTCTTACCTACAACGTGTGCAGATTTCTCTCTTTATTCCTGCCTGCACACATGAGAGACTAAAAACGATCTTTTGAGTGCAATTATCATAAAACCCTAATGGTGAGGCGAAGTCGAGGCTTATGATCACAATCGAATCCGAATTCTTTCATATGGTATGGTTACTTCTTCGCTCAAAGACTTAAGGATGAGAATGCGTTCTTTGGTAGTTCTAACTTCTGTTACTAGCATGCGTAAACTCTATGTCCTCATAGCTTCTTGGATGCTTGAGACTCTTTTACACTCGAAGTTGGAGAAGGTTTTGTGGGTACACCTCCGGTAAACCCTCACGAGACTACAACTCGTCCACTAGGGACACCTAGGGGTTTAAAGACTTAGTGCATACGCTAAATGCATTCGAGAGACCTGCGACAGGGGTATAGTTAGGATTTCTTCATTTCTGTTTCACTTGAGGACAAGTAAAATAAAGGTTTGGGGGTATTTGATGAGTGCCAAATAGTGCATATTTATACACCTTTTTATTGGCATTTTACTCATCTTTTGGGCTTAGAAATCGATATTATCCCGTTCTCGTGTTTTCTTTGTTTTCAAGAATAAATATTTGTATTAATTAATTTTGTGTTTTTAGGTAATAAATAAAGCTCGGAGAAATTGAGGAGCCAAAAGAGCGGAAGAATTGGAGACAAGCATCTATGGAGCAGATAGCCCAAGCCCGCGCGCAACAAACAGCTTGCAACCCAACAAGTAGCAACTCATCTACAAGACATGGGCTTGAGCTAGACCCGACCCGCGACCCGGATCCGAGCCCGTCCACTCCAAGCCGTTGAGATTTCTATCTTCCGCATCCAACGGTCGCTGCAGCCTCGCGCATCGAAGATTGTTGCTCCCGCTCAACACCAGATCACCCCCATTCTTCCTCAGCCGTTCAGATCATATACTCCTCATCCGACGGTCCCTACGGCCTCCTCATCTTCCCCTGATGCACCTGCTTCACAACAAATTGCCTCTTCTCCATCTTCTCTTTCTTCTCCGACCAACTCCTCTGCAAAACCCATTCCCCTCTCCCCGACCATACCTGTTACAGCCACCACCTCACCACCTCCATCATCACCTCTCCCTACCGCCAACAACTCTATCAAGAACACCATCTCTCAGATCCGCACCACCTCTCTAGGTCTAGGTTTTCTCTTACTTAGCTTCTCCAACCCTAGAAGCTAACTTAGAGAAAACTAGAACTAGGGTATTCAACCAACAACCCCAGCATGGAGCCCTGAAGCCGAATTGACAGAAAAGAAGAAGCGATTCGAGAGTATGGGTACACTGTTTTCATTTAATTTCTGTTTTAAAATTAGGGTTTGGTATTTTGGAAATTTTGCATGTATAAATAGGTGAAGTTGTGTGTTAAAAGGTCATGCCTGGGCTAGCCAGAGCACCACTTTAGCTTTAATTGTATCTTGTTATGTTCTAATTTAATTTTCCAGGGTGTTTGATGAAACCCCTGATCACATGTTGAGTTAATCTTTGTTCATATTTGTGTTCTTGGAGTGCTTTAATGTCTTAGGATGAATGAATTATTGATTTGAGACTAATTAACTTGTGATAGTTTGTACCGTAAGAAGACAAGCTATACTAGGAAAGTGAGTTAGCAAGAATAAATAAGACATCTTCCATTTTATCCTTTCTGAAAGGAATCAAGAGCATAAATTGATTAGAGATTGCTTTAGCTTAGGGTCGTGGTGGACTCAACCATCCTGGTAACTCAATAATTACCAT
Source organism: Papaver armeniacum (assembly GCA_023531295.1). Taxonomy (NCBI): domain Eukaryota; kingdom Viridiplantae; phylum Streptophyta; class Magnoliopsida; order Ranunculales; family Papaveraceae; genus Papaver; species Papaver armeniacum. The sequence continues at coordinate 129,579 of JAJJWW010007869.1, read as the reverse complement.
CAAGACTCTGAGAGCTGCGAAAATTTCGAAGCAGGAGGCTACCCTTTCCCCAATTGTATTCAAAAACTTGGAAGGAGAAGCAATAGACGCATTTGGCTACATCGACCTTGAAATTAAGGTGGGAAATTCTCTAACACATGGCAAATTCCACATTGTCAAAGAACTCTCAAATTACGACATGATTCTGGGGCGCTCATGGGTACATAGCAATAAAGCGAAATTACGAGTATCCCCTCTGCCGGTGTCGATACCTGGAAGAATTTCCAACAAGCCATCCAACCCTGAAGATCACATATTGCCGTATCAACAACTTACCAAGGTAACTCAATTACCTGGAGAAAGCCCGTCGACGTTCATCCGAAGATTCCGAACACAAGTAAGTCTTATTGAACAACCTTTTCTGCACCCAATCACTTCTCCTCTCGGTCATGCATGGGGACTCAGTCCAGTTATCAACCCAGGCGTCATTAAGAGATGTGAATGGGATGCTGGGCCTTTCAAATGTTTTTTCAAAAATTTAGAAGCTGCCTCAGTCAAAGATAACGAGCTCAAAAATCAAGTGGTGGCACAACTCCCAAACCCGTTTCAAATTGGAGATATGGTAGCCAAGGCGACCGCGTTTCAAGTTGGAGATGTAACAGTGAAGCTAGCCGTTCAACCTGATTCGCTTAAAGAAAGGGAAGACGAGCCATACCTGGTGGCAGATGTTATCTTGGGTGGTTACTGCAAGCTCATCAATGCCGACAAGCTGGAAGGCGTGACAATTCACTCGCGATGGCTCAAGCCCTTCAATACCTAAAACGCTGTGCTACCTTTTCCTCTAGCGTTTTCCTTTTAAGTATTTCCTTCAGTAATTTCCCTTTTCCCTGCAATATTTGTAATCCCTCCAAAATGATTGCACTGCTTGCATTCATAATTAGGGTTTCGATTTTAATTAAAAGCATCTTTATTTCAAAATAAGTTTTCCTAAATCATCTCAAGGGAGAAGTATCCAGCAAACCCACAAAGTCATTACCCATCAGTTAAAAAAACCAGAAAAAATCAAACCCTACAAGAAATATATTATTCGAAAAAGAAAAAAAAATACTGAAAAAGGGAACGTGCAAGGAAGAAAATCATCGAGTGGCGGCACAGACACCTTCCTTCAAGAACATCTGGCTTCAACTTTTGCCCGAAGAGGATTCTCTACTTCTTGCGATGTGCTTCCTAGATTGTGACGGCTCACACTTCTACATACCCAGGCGACATGTCACAAATGTCCTGTGTAATTTGCGAGGGGAAATCCAATAAAAGGTTGGTCAAAATCCTTAATCATTGCTACTGTTTTTCCCTATTTTGAGTTACTGTTTCCCACGGCATGCGAGGCGTTCCCATGGAAGTAGCTAAACGGAGAGAATGTGACATGCCTACTAGCATTATTGCTGCGTCATTTATGTGATTTGGCTTCCCATCCGCTGAATCGCTTTGGAAGGGTGGAAGAACTTGTTTTTTGCAAAAGGGGTTTTAGGTCTCTTCCGAGAGATTTTATTCATTCAATCAAATATGTGAAATTATCAAAGCAGCATAAATGAAAGAATATTACTTGGTGAAACATGGCTCCAGTCGCACGAAAAAAAAGAAAAATTGAAGTATCAAAAACATCTACGATCTACGAAAAGATTGTTTTCCCTGCTGAAGGAAATCACAAAATGGAAAACCAGTTGTCAATGACAAGACACCTTGGTCAATGACGCCTCCATCAGAGCTTTTTCAAGCACTTGCCCCAGCACCTTCTCCGAAAGCAAACATTCCATCCAGAAGCTATCTCAGCAGCAGCTTGAACATCCCATCCGGAAGTCGTTTCGGCAGCAGCTTCAACATCCCATCCAGAAGCCGTTTCAGCAGCAGCTTCAACATCCCAATCGGAGCTCGTTTCGACAGTAGTTCCAGCATATGTCCCCACAGCTTCTCCAATGACTCCAACATATGCTTCCACCGCCTCCCCATCTGCCTTGACAACATCCTCAGCGATCGCTCCGACTTCCCCAACAACATTTTCGGCATCCACTTCAGAAGTTGCTTCAGTCTCGCAAGCCACAACCTCTTGAGAATGCTCTGGTTCGTCCACCTCAGAATCGAGGATTACAATACCGTTATGGACATGATAATCAAACTAGCTCTTTTCTAGAATTTTCTCAAACTCAGTCTTTCGTCGTTTTAATCGAGAAGCGAATCGTTCAGCCCTGGCACTGGGTTGTAGAAAAACTCTATCACGTGGGGATTTCCCGACGCGTTGGGATGCTTCATCATGTCTCCATTTTTCCTCCATGTACATCGAAGACATGAAAGCCTGGACACGCACCCGCATGATGCGTAAATGGGTGAGGGACATGCCTTGTATAATCCCGCCAGCCTCACGGAACAAAGAATCGATTTTGTCTAATACCTCCTCATATGAAGAAAACTTGGGTTTGTCGACTTCAAATCTTTTCTCCAAAGAATCATAGGTACGATCACCATCGGAAGATCCCATTATATGCTAAAAAATAAAAAGAGAAGATTTTTCTTTACACTATGTCTACATCGGTAATCTACATAACGAAGAAGACAAAATGGAGAACTAGGAGAAGAGACACGAGACAGTACCTGTGAAGAGGATGGACGCAATTCTATAGTGATCTATACGAATGGAAGGTTCAAGATCGCCTCTTATATTGGGCAGGTTGATGAAGCCTGAGAAAGAAAACCCTTTTACCAAGCGTGTATTAAGGCTCTGAATGCGGAATACCAGCTGGATTAGATACTTGTATATACGGGATAATTAGGGTTTGGCGTCCGCGCCAGCAGCCATCCCTGCCACTTCATGACCAAAGTAGCGCCATCTCCGCACGTCCCGTGATTTAGCCAGCTCCGCGAACCAAGTTGCAATGCTATCTCTGCCAGGGTTGCAACGCCTTCCGTTGTTCCACGAACCAAAGCCACTAGCGCCTTCTTTGCCACTCTGTGTTTGGGCCAACCAATAATGTTATCATTTTCGTCCCATGACTAAGGTGGCAACGTCAGCATCAGCGGTTCATGAAAGAGGTTGCAGCACCAAGACTGGCACTACAGGACTAAGCCAGAAGTATGTCAAGCCGCCAATACGAGGATCACGGATTCCTCATGCTTTCTGCCAAAGGTTAGTCGAATTCCCCTGACAATCTCTTCACGTCTTGCCCTTTCGATTTTACTCTTGTCTGTCACCATCTCATGCTTACCCCACAACAACGCCACTGTTACATGCTAAGTAGGGGACTTAATGTTGATGGTGGTTTTTATCTTAGGGTTAAAATTGTAAAACCTTGCATCTGATGTGACGTCACTCTGCGAGGAAACGGAGCCGTGAGTGTTAACCTCTCCACTGGCATGTTTATTGAGCCGTTCAATATATTTACATGAAATTTATCCAGACTGGCACATGTAGCAACCATCCCAGATGTTCTGTAAATTTCGACGCCTTTCCTATACTCACTCAATATAAGTTTCTTTGAATACTTTCTATGTTATGTTCCCCGTCTGAACCCTTAAGGTTGGTATGGCATGACAATTTGTGTTCACTCGCAACAGAGTAGCACGAATTTCCAAATATCAAGGATAAGGTCTTTGCATAAGGTATTCAATCGTAAAGCATGCTTTTCTCTGGAAATGAACTTAAAAGAACTCTGTGTCAACACATAGAATTCAATCAATTACTCTGGCTAACTTGCAAAAGTTAGGGTTTTGCGCCTTGCGCCGTATATCAGACCTTGCTTGTGAAAATTTAAGCCTAGGCAAACTAGGTAATTAATCTGCCATGGATTAGTAGATGCAAAATCTTTCCCAGAATCAGAAAACAAGGAGCCGCAGGATAGGAGTAGCAAAAGGGAGGCGTGGCCATGCCTCAGGCCAGCCGATGCCATTTGCCATTGGCCACGCCCCATCCTAAACCGGTCCTATTTCCCTCGACCAATCAGGTCGCCTTAAACTCGCCACGCGCACATAAGTTGTGGCTGGGCCCATACTTGTCGGCCCCTTTTTCCATTGACCAATCAGGTCGCTCTAAAGCCGCCACACTCACACCATAAGTGTAGCCACGTCCATGCTTAGCCGGCCCCTATCCTTCCTACCAACCAATTAGGTCACTTTAAATGCGCCACGAGCACTAGAGGGGCGGCCGCGCCTCATGTTTGGCCGGCCCCTTTTCTTGACCAATCAAGTCGCTCTAAACTCGCCACCATACATTAAAGTCCAAACACACCCTGCCGTGCCACCATACTAACTGGCAAGCCAAACGCGCCCTGTTTGTGTAAAAACATATCCAATGAGTTAATAAAGCAAACAAGCATAGCAACCAACCTTTTGATCCAAGATGGTTTGATTTGATGGCCAACTAATTTCAGCATCACCAACATCTTTTAAAGTTTTTATCCCAGAAGATGTGCCAAAGGGTAATTTGATGGTTTCATTTAGTACTTCACTAACCATGACGCTATAGCATGTAACCTCACTCGTCATTCCTGACTTCATTTTATAAGATACCTTCTTTGAAGAGTAAGCTCTACCAATGGCAACAATGTTGTCCTTTTCTCCAAACCAAAGTTTGCATCCTATGCCCCGCAGAAACACAAGGCGCATGAGAGATAGTAAATGGAAGATTGAAAATTTAAACGCGTTGGAAAACCATACATCAATGGTAACTTTTTCAGATGGCACATTCTGAGATTCCCCAGTGGATGGAGGAGACGAAGACTTCTTTTTTGATACTAAAGACGGCGGGGATTCAGTAGAAACGGTCGGCATTTTAGTACAAGGAGAGACCCGCTTCGCGGACCCTTTGGTGCTTTCAGATGACTTCTGCGGACCGGATTTCCCATATTTTTTTGGAAGTTGCTTAACTGATTCTGGACCTATGTTATTCTTAGATCGATTGGAGGCGTTGATAGGTCCTGCATCCTGTGACTTTAGTTGAACACATTGTTTGAAAAAATCAGATATTGTCTGCCAATTTTTTCAAAAAATTACACAATCTAATCAAAACTCGGTTCACTTACCTCTCCTCCAGACATGCTGATACTGTTGCCCACAATTTTCACAATGTCGACTCCTTGAGATAACAAGTTATCTATCAATCTCTGATACACATTTTTTGTAGACTCTAATTCTTTCTCCTTAGCTTTCAGCTTTTCACGCAGTTCATCATTCTCTTTCGAGTGTCTTTGTTTTCTTACATTTGGAAAGTAAAGGGTTGCTGTTACTCCAAAGCCAGTCCCCTTGACACGTCCACCCTTATCCGGGCCGATCGCAATTGTTAGGGCATTTTCGTTATGACCAACCGTTAGAGTTCCCTCTTGAATCATCTTCCGCTTCTCTTCATGTTCAAATAATGTGTTAAATTCTGATTTAAACCTTGCACAATTACTTTGCACTTACTTTGGTTAAAAAAATGAGGACTGTCTCACAACTTCAGATGTCTTCTTCCTGACAAACTCGTCTGGAACAATTCCGTCTTTGTTTTCGCGTGCTCTTGCCCTCATGAAGCATCGGTCTTCAAGATCTTCTTCGGCAACATTTCCGCTTTGGACCTAGTAGTTACCAGAAACAAGTAAGGATTTACATCCACACAGATATTAACTGTGTCAAACAGAAAACCTATTCCAAAGCATGGTTTGATCAAAGGTATTAAAATTGTTCATCATGCCCCTTCTGTCAGCCATTTATTATTTGCTGACGATTGCCTTCTATTTTGTAAAGTAAATGAGAAAACTTGTCATAACTTGGTAAAAATGTTTAAAGACTTCGGATTGGCTTCGGGCCAACTTATAAACTTAAACAAATCGGGAGTCTTTTTTAGTCCGAAAACAGAGACATGTATTAGACAGATTGTGAAAAAAATACTAGGAGTCAAGGCTATTCCCTTAAATGATAAGTATCTAGGATCCCCTCTTTTCACTAATAGATCTAAGATCACTTGTTTTGAACCATTAATTGATAAGATGAAAAACAAATTATTTAGCTGGGATGGTCTAAATAATGCTAGGAAAACAATGATGATAAAGAATGTAACTGCTGTTGATGGTGGATTTTCATTTAAGGTTAAAATTGTAAAAACCAGAAAATCATGTGCTGACATCTTGTAAAAGATAAAGCCATTAATAAGTGTTGGATACTCCTTCACTTTACTAATTCACCTAGAATGGAGCATGTGGCAACAATCCCATTCTGTGAATTAAATACACGAAATTCATCCAGGTTGGAGCATGTAGCAACAATCCCATATACCCTGTGAATTTATAGCATTATTAATTAATGCGTGAGAAGCCTTGTATTTCATGTACTAATTATCGATGCGGCATGATGACGACCGTGTGTGTTGCTCTCAGAGCAACACGAACCTCCAAGCATTATAATGAAAGCATGTACGAAATACCCGTACAGTGCCGCAACTCTCGGTGTGTTATACTAGCCCGATTGAGAACTCTCGGTGTGTTATACTAGCCCGATTGAGCATCCTGGACTGTCCGTATCGGTCTGGATATGATCTCGTTCATCCAACCTCACCAGCGTGATTGGATGGCCCAGGATCAATTCCATAACCCCCAAAGGGTATGGAATATTCACCTGCCGAACCAACGCGGACCCCGCATGGTCGGCCTCCCAAAAGATTGGCATAGCTTGCCAAAACGTCCAAACCCCGAGCGTATGGACGGGAAAACCCTAAATTAGGGTTTGCGGCATATTACATGTGTCGCAAAACGGTCTCAACCATCCATCTTCGCAGGAATAGATGGAGGGTGTAGATGTAGATTCAAAGGGCCCAGAGCATGTCAACACAATCACCGTGGGCCCGCCTACATACCTGACCAATCGGTCAGGACCAACCATGGTTGGTTATCCAATTTCTTACGCCGAATAAAGCATGGTCGCACGGCCGTGAAACCCAAAATTAGGGTTTTGAGCATCACGAGCGTCCATCTTCTCAGGCACGAATGGAGGGTCCCAGTTAGATTAAGCGGTCCGCTCATACCAGCCATGACCACCGTGGGCCCGTCTATCCCCTCACCTGATCGGCCAAGGCATATCATGCCTGGCTATCCCAAAACGCGCGTCCAAACTTGCGTGGTCACACGTCCCAAATTGCAAAGGCGATCTCGACCACTCAACTTCACCTGGACGATTTGAATGGCTTAGATCACGTTTTCATGGGACAGTCGGGTATAGGCGTGAATACCACCTACCACCTACACGCCGGACGGATTGGGCAAGACCGACCAAGCTTGGTCGTCTTGAAGCGCGCGCCGAAGTTGGCACGATGTGCGGCTTTTGCGGTACCAGATTTCTGTTGCAAAATCGATCTCAACCACCCCTCTTTGCCGGTCAAATCGAGTGGCCTAGATCGCGCCTTTATGGGACAGAGAGGTACGGACGTGTACACCGGCATGCGTGTTTACACGCATGCCCTGGTCGGTCCTTTCGAAAACCCTTCCCATGCTTGGTTTCGACCAAGTCAAGAGTGATGGCTGCGCACCTCTTCAAAACCCCGATTCCATCAACGGTCGCGAGATGAGTGTCTCAAAGATCATCTCGTCCGTCCGCCTTCACCGGCTTGGTTATACAACCACAGTCGGGAGTTAATTGGTCAATGAGGCGTCATGGTGATCACCACCCGTCGCTTTACCACACCATGATGCGCAGATCGCATAAAAATACACACGATACTTCACAAGTATCGCTTCTGAATAACGCAGTTATTCAATTTAGCATCACATGCTACCTTTTGTGGGTCCCACGATCCACACATTCCGACATCAATCATGTCACAAACTGGGGGGATACATACTGGGGTATTGGTCTGGCGGTTTACAACGTGCAACGTGCAACGCGCCATCACAAGAACGTGTCAGGAAGTCATGGACGGTTAGAGATGAACATGAGAAGTGGGCAAGCCTGGTCGTGTGACACTAACACATTACTCCACTACTCCATCACTCCACTTTCTCCACTTCCCACGAGAGACGTGAATAAGGCTCAAATGACTTGTATAAATAGGTTCTCCTCCCTATTTTCCAAACAGGAGAAAAACAACACAAGTCCAGACGAGACAAAACCAAGTGTTAATACAAAACGTATTCAAACACCCGGAGCCTGCTTGCATCAATCGTAAGCCCTGCTCACCTTTCTATTACAAGTCATAAGCAAGCCAAAACCTTCACAATCTCAACACCTTCTTCGCTTCCCTCCCTAAGATCAACCCCATCTCCTTCACTTTGTGACCGAAACAAGTCTGGAACGACCATTTCTTGGTTTAGGCCGGACTTGCACAGATTGATTTCCGAATCTACAAGCACTCACCGCGCAGTGCATTTGTTTAGGGTTTAGATTCATTCCTCATCCACATACCCCAAATTACCAAATCCGGCAGGAATAGTTTTCACCCATAAACAACTGCGTCATTATATGTTTACCAAATGAATTGTTTTAGGATTCCAGTTAAAATCTGTAATACCTTATCAAAACTCCAAAGAGATTTTTGGTGGGGAAAAATTGAAAAAGGGCTAAATGAACAAGGTAAGAAAGGGGTGTACCTCAAAAATTGGTACTTTGTAACTAAATCCCTTGAAAAAGGTGGCATGGGGATAGAACATGTTAAACACTTCAACTTAGCTATGATTGCTAAAATGGGATGGCGGCTGAAAGAGCATCCTGATTCTCTTTGTGACACTATTCTTAAAGCGAAATATTATCCTAAAAATGATATTCTTCACACAAACACTACATCCAACAGAAGTGATAGTTGGATTTGGAAGGGATTGTTAACAGGAATCGATCAAATAAAAAGAAACTTTTTTGGGGAGCTAGGGAATGGCTCTAACATTGATATTTGGGGAGATTTTTGGATCCCAGATATCAAACCCCCTTATCTTAAACCTCTCATGGAAACTGAAAACTTTGTTAAAGTAAGTGATTTACTTACTCCGACAAAGCAGTGGGATGTAGACAAACTAAACAAATGCTTTGATAATAAAACTTTTGGAAAGATCAAAGAAATTAGAATTCCAATTGTGGACAGAGAGGATACTCCACATTGGATTCTAAATACCACAGGTATCTTCTCTGTGAAATCCCTTTATAACCATATCAACTCATCTGGTAACCCAAACCAGAATTGGAACAATATTTGGAGAATGAATACTACTCCTTCAGTTAAACACTTCATTTGGCGAGCAGCTCATTCGATACTACCTAACAGTATGAGAGTTGCAGCTATTCTCCCAAGAATAAATACTACTTGCAAGTTGTGTATAAACGGTCAGGAAACTCTAACCCATTTATTTCTTGAGTGCAACTTTGCTGTCCAAGTATGGATGCATTTCAATTTTGACATGCAGTTTGTTTGGAACGGCACAAATAATTTTCATGAATGGATGAGTAATTGCTTTGAAAATCCAGACAGGTGAGGATATGGAATAGACTGGCAGGTTCTATGTAGTGTTATTGTTTGGCATATTTGGAAAGCGAGATGCAACGTCACTTTTAAGAAAAAAAGTCAAAATAGTGTCATCATAGCTAACAACATTGTTAAATACATAAACAACTACATGACAGTGAAGAACTCAGGGCACAACATAATGCAATCTCTATATTATAACCCCCTAAATGATGAAACCTTGAAAGTGACCAAGCGAGCTGGAGGGAAAACAGAACAGATGGACATAAAGATCAACATCGCACTGTCAATGATGAACTCTAATGCTAAATATGGAATTGGTCTGACTATGTGTGATTTCACAGGACAAATCAGAGAAGGTAGAGGGATGTTTTCATCCGCAACAACCATAGACCAACTTGAGAAAGAAGGAGCTGAAGCAGCTTTCAATTGGGCCGGGGAGGGGAGTGGGCACACCATTACCTTCAGAAGTAATTCATAACCTACTCTTTTTTTGCTTATAAGAATGTATGCAAAGGCAAGACAACAAAGATACAAGATCAGCAGCGAATTCTACAACAACACCAAATTTGATATCAACTTCTTAGTTCAATCCTTTACTTTGGTAATGAGATCTAATATAAATTGGGCAGCCAGTTTAACTGTTTTGTGTAAAAAGTATTATATCAAACATAAATGGATAGGAAATGCTCTATGGGCGATTCTAACTTACTTGAACTTGCAGAACTGGAATCAAAATGTAATGGTTTATAGAACCTCCAATTATGGACGTTATGGTCCCCTTTTACCTGTAATATGAGGGAAACCTCTTTTTCTATTAAAAAAAAATAACAAACTTATTGTCTACTCTTTATCTACTTCCATAGACTTTCTCTAATATTCTTTAGTGTGGCATTAAATCCCAATTAGGTTTTGATTGAGTATGCATGAACTCACTAGTACAACTTCCACATTTTTTATGGACACATCACAGTAGAATTAGAATTTAATTAACTAAACAGTTGATATGTATTGTTTGTCATCTTTCTTCACGCATTAATTGGTTCGCCCATTGTTATTTATCTTTTTGGAGTATTTTATTTTTTGCTTAATCAGGCAAAATTTCATCAAGTAATTGAATGAGCTATAAAAGAGTTATCTTCATCAACAAAACAAAAAATTCAAACAGAAAACCTAAAAGTAATGTGCTGTTCAATCTCGCCAAATTTGTAGCTCCCCATCATACTCCATTAAACTAAGTACCCATTTTTTTGTTTTCCTTAAATCAATTTACCCATTAGTTTCATGATTTATAAAAGGGAAGATACCATTTTATATAAAACAAAATTTGATCGTTGGATTTCTGATTGGTATCTCCTTTCAGAGATTTGGTATTCCCCATTATAAACCTTGATTAGTTTGGTCCTATCTCCATTAGGTAGTCCATCTCATTCAAATGTAAGCCGTGTGAGTCCATCACCCTATCACTTTGAACCCGCTTGATTGCTGTCTAATTAACTTGTAAGAAGCTCGACTCTCAGTAGTCATCGTTATATTGCAATTTAACAGCCACAGTATCTCAGCTAACTAGCTAAGGAAGAGACTTACAAATACAATAACTCTATTTTGCTTCTTGCATTAAAATATACTCCCTCCGTTTCAAAATAATAGGATTGTTTGTGTGAAAATTTACACAAGTTTTAATATTATTTTCTTCATAAGTTCCTCGTTTGTCCATGTTTTCGAACGATCATTCGTGCGTTTGGGTGCTCGTTCGTGCATTATTGTCAAGTACATTTGCACATTTTCTCGGGGCTTACTCGGTGATGGTCCAGACGCCCGGACAGTGAATGTTTATTACTAATTCATGGAATTTAGTCGGAATGATCCATGAAAGCGTAGTAATAAAATGAGTTGAATATCTATTACTAATCCATGAATCCATCTGGGTAATTCAAGGAACGGAGTAATGAGATATAATAGATTATTTTCTAGGAATTCAGTGGACGAATGTCACGATTAAATTAATCTATTTGCAGAATCGAGATATGATATAATTGAAGCATCATATTCATTCTGAGGGGTGTATAGTCAGAGAACAACGAGCTGCGTGACATCCTGAAGGTGTTAAGCTCTCTAACAAACATTATGTCTAGGGAATCGCCTAATCATTAAGAGATTCTATACACGGTCTCTCTACGTAGTCAGGGAAAAACGAATGGCGTGACAACCTGAAGGCGTTAAGCTCCCTCACAAACATTATGTCTAGGGAACCGCCCAATCATTAAGATTCTATGTAGAGGTGGATCTCTCTATGTAGTCGGGGAACAACGTGCAGCGTGACGTCATGATGTCGTTAAGGTCCTTAACAAACATTATGTCTAGGGAACCGCCCAATCATTAAGATTCTACGTAGAGGTGATGATGAAATGTGTGAGGCATCGAACGCTCAGCCGGGGAGGCCTTTCGAGAAACATATTCATCATAGCTCTGAAAGGAACGCTCACTCAGTCAGAGATCGTGAAACGGTTCACGGATCATAAAATATGAATCGTCACATGCATTCCTGTAAGGAACATGCAGTATCATGATTTTATGATTTTGACCTTTGTCGAAAATCCACCGTCAACACCGATCCTGGTAACTGATGTAATCGGTCCTGGTAACTTGTGTGACCGATCACAAGTGCTTCCATATTAGGGTATAATCGATCCAGTGATTGGTAGAACCGATTGAACCCATGGATGTGATTTTTTATTTGATCAATCACATAGTTGTCTTGGAATACATATGAACCAATTCTAAACTTGTTTGGAAGTGTGGTATAATCGATTCCAAGATTGTAAATATGAAAGAGGATTTACAAAGAAGAGATGTCAACATTCTTTGAACACGTACAATAACTCTTATCTTTTATTGTTCAAAGATATTCCTTAGTACTCAAGGAGATCCTGTCCGAAATAAATTAAGAATCTTTTAATTAAGGTTATTATTTTTATATGTTTTAATTAACAGCAATTAAATGCATATCTTTAGAGAATAAAAATTAGTAATGTGCATTTAATAATTGGAGATTTTCTATTGAGAGATTTCGGGAAATATTGAACAAAGCATTTACTGGAATTATGAAAACTGAATCTTGCCATTCATTGCATATCTTGAGAATATTTTCGGTTTTGGAAATTCCTTGGTGTCCAAACATCCTTGGTTTATAAATACCTAAGTTTGCATTTCTAGAAAACTATCCTAAGAGCCAGGCAAACTTCATTTTTTTTTTTTTTTCTGGTGGAGTCGTCTATCCGGAGAGGAAAGTACCCTAATTAGGCGAAATCTCTTATGACCGCTCGTTTAAAGACTTATGTGGGATCAAGAAGCTCTACGAGTACCGTTGGTGGGAAACTAGATAATTGTAGTGTTATTAGTTTTCGATTGATTTGATTGACTAACGTTTGTTGAAACTTTGATTGCACCTAGTTTGTTTATTCTTGAGAATCTTCTCTTCTGCTATAGGATTCACTCAAACTAGATCGAAGTATCGACGGGATCTTTAGAACTGTTTGTACATCTAAAGACACATCTTGTGATAATCCATTATTACCAGACTCCGTTATGTGCATGATTGATCACAAGAGATTCAAGTGGTGTTGTGTAGGTCGAAGATTAAAGAAGATTTGAAGACGAAAAAGATTTCTTATTGGTTTCTCATATCTTTGTGTTGCACAAACCTTGATCGGCTGGGATCCAACTAGAATCGTATTTATTCGATTGATTAGTTGCGTGAGATCGGTAACACATAATAGTTCTCTTGAGATCTATTTTGATTGTTACAAATCCGAATCTTATTATTTAGGTAATAGAGATTGGATTGATCTAACCAGGAAAATGAGTTTATTAGCTTAAACGGAAGAGCCTTTGCATATGACTTGAGATATCTTATCTTAAAGAATCAATAGAGTTTTTACCAAATAGACTTGTTGTTCTTTTACTGTTTGGAATACGATCCAAAGGAATTGTTCTAGTGCATGAACTCATCGAAGTCGGAAGCACAGGGATACTGAGGAAACTAAGTTAACTAGGGTTAGTCGCTTGGTCTCAACTATACGAAGTTGGTTTAGATTTTGTTTAGCGGCTTAATTCCGAGAGTATTCAATTCTGGACTAGGTACCGGGGTTTTTCTGCATTTGCGGCTTCCTCGTTAACAAAATCTTGTTGTGTCATTTACTTTACCTTTCCGCAATTATAACTGTTGTTATTATAATTAAAGTAAATTACACAAACGTTAACTCCATACATACTTGATAGTGATCCTATAGAGTTTGGTTAAGTCTGAAACTATTATCAAGTATCATACTTCGTTGTAGTATTGTCTCGATCTTGTATCCATAGTAAATCACACAAGTTATCTTGTTGTCGTATTGTCTCGATCTTGTATATATCCATAGACAATCACACGAAGTGTGAACCGATTTGTCGTATTGTCTCGACTCAGTCTATAGACAATCACTTTCGGTAGAGGACTTATAGGTGGATAAATTAAAGATCGTAGTGTATTTGGGTACCCTCGTCTTTTCACATAATATCTTATTACCAAAGATTGAATCAAGTGGTTACCAAACAACTTAATCCTTTGCTATTTTGAATACAATCAAAAGGATTGGTCATTCACATGCGTGACTCTAGAAGTCGAAGGCGCAGGGATACTCAGGAAACTAAGCAGCTAAGGATAGTCTACTTGGTCGCAACTATATGAAGTTGGTATTAGATTTTGTATAGCGGCTTCATTCTGAGAGTACTCAAAACTGGACTAGGTCCCGAGGTTTTTCTGCATCTGCGGTTTCCTCATTAACAAAATCTTGATGTGCCATTTACTTTACTATTCCGCAATTATATTTGATTTATATAATTTAAAGTAAATTGCACTTTTACCTTATTTCCGTAACACTTGATATTGATCATATAGAGTTTCGGTTATTACCGAACCTATTATCAAGTGCACACTTTGTTTTTGTATTGTCTCGATGTTGTATCCATAGTCAATCACACAAGTGACCTTGTTGTTGTATTGTCACGATCTCGTATCCATAGACGATCAAACGAAGTGTGAACCGAATTTGTTGTATAGTCTCGACTCTGTCCATAGACGATCACATTCGATAGAGGACTTATAGGTTGATAAATAAAAGATTGTGGTGTATTTGGGTACCCTCGTCTTTTCAAGAAACATTAAAGGAATCAAAGCAAGTGAAAAGATAAGATGGAAATAGATCAATCAACAAAGGGCTATCGATCCATCGAAGAAGCAATGCTAAACAAAACAATACAAAATCGATGGAGTTATCTCTCTAAATAGAAATCTAAGAACCCATCCAAGCAAAAAAAAACATAAGTGAAGAAGAAAACAAAGGGTTTAGCTCCCTCAACAGAGAGCTACAAACCCAACAGAAGAGAAAACAAGAAGAATTCAAACGAAAATAAAACAAACAATCCTTTGCTTAATCAATTTGATCCGCGCTTTATCCTAATTGAAATCATCTCCGATAGTTCTAACTAAATCTCTGATAGCAACGGATAAGGCTTGTTAATTACTAAAGGGTGTTATCTACCAAATGCATTTTATAAAAGAAAATCATGGTAGCTCAAATCCTTATTATATGTTTATATGACAACATGACTTCAAAGGTTCAACCCTTCTTCCTAGAAAATAATACATCTTTTATTTTTGGTCTTGAATTTCTTCCTGAATCTTTTCATCTCTTCATCATAAATCTTTTTCAGGGTCGTCTTTTTCCTCCCGCCCTAGGCTCAAAAAAAGAATGGGCCAAAAAAAGGTGAAAAGTGATTATTATTATTTTTTTGGAATTTGTGTTAATTCATCTTTATATAAATGTGAAAAAAATGAACTATTTGACATGAAAAAATAGTACTCATAATATTTTTCTTTTTTATATAGGTTTTTTGGAATTGCTACTCGTATTTATCATGTTTTCGTATTACTATCAATAAACATCTCGTATGGCTAACATAAGAAACATCTTACACAATTAATATACGTCTCTTAAAATTTATTGTTTCTCATATATGATTCATGTGGTACTTTTATATGTTTAAAAATATAAACATATGTGATTCATGTGATATTGCTTGCATTTCAATATGTAAAATACTACTTATATCTTGTAGTTGTATTTGAATAATGCTTTATTTATATAGGTTTTCGTTTGTTGAGTTTTTTTATTTAAAATCGTAATTTAGTTTTTATTGTTATAAATATATTTAAAAGGGTTTCTTCAACAAAACGAGAGAAGGTATAAAAATAAATAACAATTGATTTGTTATGTCAATCAGTATTGATTTTGGGAGAGTTTGTCAAAAATTGAATTCAATTCATACAATTAATTGATATGATTTTAAGAATAGGGTTGAACTTTTTTTTTTGTTGTTGTGATTTCGTAGGTTTAATTTTGTACTTTGGTTAATTAGTGTCCCTAATTATTTTGATTGTGAATCGTTAACAAAATGAAAGATGTTTTGATTATAGTGGTGGTCGTGATGGAGTAAAATCAAGCTATGAAATGGAATATTGGGTTTGAAGTAGATTCGAGTTTGGATTGTTATTGAGTATGTTTTGTGCATCCAAGCAGAGGGGAGATGTTGTCATTCGATTAGGTGAGTTATGCTTGTTACGAGATACTATAGTATCTTTACATATCTTCTTATTAACTACATATATATTGAGTGTTGTCATAATATTGTACGTATCTCTTGTACGTATCTTTTGTATATTTTGTTTCCATTTTTCTTGTTGTAATCTTTGTATATGTACTATGGCTTTGTCCATCTAATAAACACAATGCAATAGAGATCTTTCTCTCAATCTGTTTAGTTTCCTCTTATGCTCATGTTTTATCATGGCACCAGAGCTAGGTAAGATCCGAAAGGCCACCTTCTGCTGCAAACAAACAATATTCTTAAGCCAGCCAGGAATCATTTACTCTTGTGCATCAGCACCTTTTTACCTTTAGTTATAAACCCTAATCCAGTTACTTTTCTTTCATCCTCTTGACAATCATGTCACGCGAAGATTTTTAACCTATTACTGCAAAACTAGATGGTACTAACTACACGCACTGGTCTTTTCTTATGAAAAGCTTTCTCAAAGGCAAAAGCATGTGGAAATACATAGATGTGACAAAAACAAAACACAAATCATCTACTTCTATCATCAAAGACAAGCGAACAGACACATCATCAAGTGATGTTGAAACCTGGGAGAAAAATAATCACAAGATTCTGACTTGGATTGGCAACACAGTGATTACATCAATCAGTATGCAGCTTACCTTTGAAGTTGCAAAAGATGCGTGGGACTTTCTTGCAAAAAGGTACACACAAATTAACTTTGCTCAAAGATACAAACTTGAACAAGATATTCGTTCTATGAAGCAACCACTAGATCAATCGATTTCTGATTTTCGTTCTGAGATGTCTGTGATTTGGAATCAACTTGCACTTATGGAGCCAAAATGGAAAACTGCCTTGGAAATATGATAGAAATATAGAGAAGAGACAAGACTGGTCCAACTCTTGATGGCTCTACGAGAAGAGTTTGAATCAGTTAGAGGTGCTATTCTTCATCGTTCACCTCTTCCAGCTGTAGAAACTACTTTATCTGAGCTGATTACTGAAGAAACACGCAAACGGATCAAGCCAGAGATCTCAGGAGTGTTTGCTATGCCAGCATCTCATCCAAACTTCAACAATCAAAAGAATATCCTTTTAAGATAGCGTGATTCCTCACAACCTACTTGTCATAATTGCAAGAAAACTGGTCACATAGCAAGGAATTATACCCTGCCACCTGCTGCAATACCGCAAGATACTCCTACCACCCAGTGCAACTACTACAAAGAACTTGGACACTCTACTAGAAATTGCACATCTCCAACCTCTAGGAATATGCGGAGATTAAATTCTAATGGTACAACCAGGTTTAATGGTTCAAGTAGATTCTCTGCTGCACCAGTTCCATATGCTGAATCATTGCCATCTGCATCAAAAGTTCCAGTTGATACATCATCACCTAGTCTTGCTGACATACATGAGATGATTAAACAAGCTCTTTCAGTCAATAACAATACTGTAGCTGCATCTGTCTTCTCTACTCCTTCAGGTATTTTATCAATTGGATGGTATCTAGATTCTGGATCATCCAATCATATGACTTATGATTCAAAAGTTTTTGACAATCTTTGTCCAGTTGTTGCTCCTAAGATTCACACTGTTGATGGAACTGTTGTAACTGCCAGTCACATTGGGGTGGTTAGAGATTCAAATAATATTTGTGTAACAGATGTTCTCCTTGTTCCTAAGATTACAATGAATCTCATCTCAATGGGTCAACTATGTGATCAAGGTTTTAACATTATTTTCTCTCCTATTGGTTGTGTTATTCAGGATCTCAAAACAGGGAAGCTAGTTGGGATAGGCCGTAGAGTGGGTCGATTATATCTTCTTCAGAATTTGATTATTCCATCAAAACTCAGAAATCATGTTGCAGCTTCAACTACTACATCCCACTCCACATCTCCTTTCATGTCTTGGCATTCTAGATTAGGTCATGTTTCATTTTCTCGTCTTTCATATATGGTCAATAAAGGTCTACTAGGAGATACACAAGTAGACAAAGAACCTAGTTGTATCTCTTGTAAACTGGCAAAACAACCAGCACTTTCTTTTAATGCAAGCACTTCAAAAACTAATGAACCTTTTGCTCTTATTCACTCTTATATTTGGGGTAAATCTCCAGTGATGTCTAAAGGAGGTGCATTTTACTATGTGAGTTTCATTGATGATTATCCTCGATATACTTGGGCTTATCTATTTAGTTCAAGAACAGAATTTCTTAACTTATATGTAACCTTTTCAACTATGGTCAAAACTCAGTTTGGTAAAACTATCAAAATCTTTCGTGCTGATCAAGGAGGTGAATATATATCCACTCTTTTCAAAGATTTTCTCAAAACTCAAGGCACATTACTACAACTATCTTGTACAGAAACTCCAGAGCAAAACGGAGTTCCAGAAGGCAAACATCGTCATATTATTGAAACTGATAGGACTCAACTAGTTTCTGCATCAGTTTCATCCAATTTCCGGGGATAGTAAGTCCTTACAGTAGTTTATACCATCAATCGTGTTCCAACAACTATCATTGGAGGTATTTCTCCTTATGAATGCCTTTATGGTAAGAAGCCTGATTACTCTGAGCTTAAAATCTTTGGTTTAACGTGTTTTGTTCTCCTTCCTGAGCGTGAACGCAATAAGCTTACTCAAAAGAATGTTCTCTGTGTGTTTCTTGGCTATGGTATTGAACAAAAGGGATATCACTGCTATGATCCTATTAGTAGAAAACTTCGAGTCTCTGGACATGTAACATTTTGGGAAAAGGTTCCATTTTGGTGTCTTCCAAATAGTAAATCCTCTTTTTTTGAGAACTTCATTTACACTAATCCCTTTTCTAGTGAAGTTAACACCAATACATCTCTAGTGCATGTGTCTAGTAATGAAACTGTCTCACATACAGATGATACTCATCAGATTCCAGCTATGTTCGACCACTCTATGCCTCCACCTAACAATGCTGCCTTGGAAAGAGATTCTGATTCTCAAGTTGAAACAGTGCCACCTCGCAATCGAAGACCTCCAGCTAAGTTCTCTTACTACAATTTCTCATTATCCACTATTATGTTTATTTATGAACCAAGAAACTACAGAGAAGCTGCAGCTATACCAGATTGGCAGGATTCGATGACAGATGAGTTGACTGCACATAAAGAAGCCGGTACATGGGAAATGGTAGATCTTTCCCCTGGAAAATCTGTTGTTGGAAGCATATGGGTCTACAAAGTCAAAACCAAGTCAGATGGGAGTCTTGAACGGTGCAAATCTCGTGTTTTTGCTCAAGGATATACTCAAGAATATGGCATAGACTATTAGGAAACATTTGCTCATGTTGCACGCATGGTAACTGTTCATACACTCATTGAAGTTGCTGTTGTTCGACAGTGGGATCTTCATCAAATGGATGTGAAAAATATATTTTTAATGGGGAATTGCAAGAAGAAGTCTACATGCGTCCTCCTCCTGGATTAGATCATGCTCCAAATCAGGTGTGTAAACTTCGTCGAGCTCTCTACGGACTGAAACAAGCACCTCGTGCTTGGTTTGAAAAATTCAGTAGTGCAATTCTTCAATATGCCTTTACATAGAGTTACTACGATTCAGCAATGTTTACACGATCATCAAACAAAGGCATTGTTATCCTTCTATTGTGCGTAGATGATATGGTTATCATTGGCAGTGAAATTGAAGGTATCAGAAATTTTAAAAATCATCTAAGTACATGCTTTCAAATGAAGGATCTTGGTCCACTTAGTTATTTTCTTGGTATTGAGGTGACTAAATCAGCTGATGGTTATTTTGTTTCTCAAGCTAAATATGCATCTGAAATCATTGCAAGCTCTGGAATTACTGATGCTACACTCCACTTGAAGTGAATGTCAAACATGGTCCTTCAGATGGAAAGCTTTCATCCAATCCAACATTATATCGATAATTGGTAGGAAGTCTGAACTACTTAACCATTACTCGACCTGATATAAGTCATGCAGTTCATATTGTAAGCCAATTCATGTCAACTCCTCATTCTACTCATTATGCTGCTGTTCTTAGAATACTTCGTTATCTCAAGGGAACCTTATATCAGGGGTTGCAGTTCTCATCCAAATCTAAACTTATTCTTAGAGCATACTCAGATTCAGATTGGGATGGGGATGTTAGAGATAGGCGATCCATTACAGGGTATTGCTTGTTCTTGGGAGATTCTCTTATATCTTGGAGAAGTAAGAAGCAGGTTGTTGTATCTCGTTCAAGTGCTGAAGCAGAATATCGAGCTCTAGCTCATACTACTTATGAGATCATATGGCTTCGATGGTTACTCAGTGACATGGGAGTTGTCATTTCTACGCCTACACATCTATTTTGTGACAACAAAGCTGCAATTCAAATAACTCATAATGACGTTTTTCATGAAAGAACTAAGCATATAAAGATTAAATGTCATTTTACAAGACATCACTTTAAGCGTGGAACAATTACTCTTCCTCACGTAAGCTCAGAATTTCAATTGGCAGATTTATTCACCAAGTCATATCCTGCTACTTGATAGACGCATTTATGTGTCTATTTTGATCTCAATTATTTGTATTGTTAGTGCTCGATTTTATACTTATTTGATTATTTTATGTATTTGTAGGTGTTTTTGGAGAAATAAGCTTTTGCGGGAAAATTGGCTCGAAAAGTGGTATTTGCTCACCCTAGGAGTTTTGCTATTTACACCCTTCAAATGGAAAAGGGGTACCCAGCTGATAAGGGGCAACCCCAGGGCAACTACTATTGGCACACTGTAATTGGATAGGGGGAGGTCATCTTCCTATTTGAATTTCACAAATAGGCGGGAAAATGTTGCAGCGTCTGGTAGAGTTGGATTTGATTTTTGGATATGTCCGGCGGAGACTCAAGCACAGAATTTGATTTCTTTAGGCCTGTTAAGGCTAAAAAGGAATGATAATACTGTTTGGATTGATTGGATAGGGCTAGATATCAACTTGAAGCAAAACAGGGGTGAGGGTATTTCGTAAGTTTCTGGATCGAGATTGGTGAGATTTTATGGGAACTTTCTCGTTGGTATAGATCGGTGTGGGCTTCCTACGACTAGACAGGGTTAGTATGTGGGTTGTAATCGAAGAAAATCAAGTTTCCATATTTATCTCACGTAAACAGAGAAGGAGAAAGCTTTGGGAGTTTGGGTGAGATTCTATTGGAGTTTTTCATGGATTTGGGTTCAGATTTGGATTCGGATTCGCTGTTCCCAGTGATACAGGGAAGGTAATGAAGTTGGATTCGATAAAAAAAGAAGTTCACCGGACTTCCATCAAAACAGGTAATTGGTTGTTATATTTGGGAAGTTATGTGAAAAGAATAGGAAATATTACTCTCTGTGGATTTCGTGTTATCCTCAAGAGATTCTGGGACGTCAGATTTTACTAAAGGACTCGTAAAGAAAACTTGAAGAGGATTATTCGCATCTTGGCAGCGAAGAAAAGAGGAGAAAAAAAATAAAGATATGCCCGGGATTTAGTTGCCCTGTGGTGTATAAAAGGATGGTTTCGAGCGATAGAAGGGGAATCGAGAGTTTTGGGGTTGTTAGGAGAAGTATGGGAAGTTGCAGAGTCAAGAACAAAAGCTGCAGGCGAGTACCGGAGAAGAAGAAGAAGAAGAAGAACATCACTCAGGGACAATCGCAGAAACCGTTACCTTTTCTTTTAAATTCCATATCTTTTGTAACAATTTCTCCAATAATTAGTTCAAGTTCGCAACAGCTCTGTAATGCTGAGTTCCAGTAATAGTTGGTTTTGTAACAATTATCTCTGTTACAAACTCACAACATTATATTATTTTCCAATAAAAACACCTTTTGAGCCATGTTTCTATCTTGTGGGTGTGTTTTCGACATGAGGAGCTAAACCCCAACACTGGGACGATTGAGGAAGCCACGTTTCACAATTGGTTGGTAACTATAATGATTCTTCATGACTTTTTGCATTGATTTAATTGATTTATGATTTTTACTAATTAGTTGTGATTTTGTCTGATGACGTATGCTTAGACTTAGAGCTTTTGATACGTCATGCTTATGATTTACAATTAATCTTTTACAAAATCTACCTTTGGCAAAGAAATAGAGTCCATAAAAGAGCTAGACGAACCAATTGAATGTGATTAATGGTGGAATCCTGAGTCTCAGTACCTCTCGTTATCGTGACAATCTTGTGAATATATTTTCTTTGTTTTTAGTATTTTCTTAAATCAAACCTTTACAAGCCCGAGTTGAACGAACTTTACTATCACTTCTACAACAACTTCAAAATCACATAAATTTATGGCGCCGCCGACGCGGACTTGTATTTAGATTTGTTTTAGGTTTATTTTTCTTATTTTTTGTTCTTTTTTACGCGTTTTGATAGTTTTTTTTTATTCTTTTCAGATTTGGAGCGAAGCTACAAGGAAAGAAAAAGTGCTATAAAAGGAAAGCATCGCCAAAGAAGGAAAGAAAAGAGGAGTCCAAGGCGCGAAGAAGATTTTGTACATATTTATTTTATTTAGAATTTATTTCTTTTTATTTTTAGAAACTGTAAATAGGGTTTCATTGTTGTAATTTTTCTTTTTATTTTTGGACATTTTTATTTTTGGACTTGGACAATATTTTTAAAACCCTAAGGAAGGGTTAAAAATTAAATATAAACTGTTTGCAGGGAAGGACGACAGTTACGATACTGTCTCGGCCCCTCGGGTTCGTACTGACATAGGAGTCGGTGGCATGAGTCGACTTCAACGGTTCATCGCCCGTCTGGTACGGGAGGTAAGACTCTATCCACCCCCGAATCCCCTGTCAGTGGGTTTTATTTTGTGTGACAACTCACACCCCTGCAATAAAATGTCGAACTGGTATTACAATAACCAATACAACGAATATCCAACTGAGTTTCAAAATGGACGTTACTACTTTGACCATAATGTGAAAAGTGGTTGGGAACATCCGCCTTTTGAAGGTTATGGTCCATACCATGGTGAGCCCAATTACTATCCATACTCCCACCGGTCATACGAGCAAAATTCCTCTCTACTAGAGTCCGCACGTAAGTTAGCTGAGTCAACACAAAAGTTACTTGAGTCGACACGTAGTTCAGCTGAGATGAATAACTTAGTTATGGACGAAAGAAATGCAACGTGTGAACCTTCTTTCCTAGATAAAATCAGGAAGTCATGTGAGTCGACTCAGAAAATGTTGTTAGAGGCCCATGAAAGAGCTTCTCAAGATAGTCTTAATTTCCAATATAGTGTTTCCAATAGTACCTTTGAAAATGAAGATAGCTATTCACATAATCAAGATGACGAGGTTAAACTTGTGTTTATGGGTGAAAACTATTTCTGCCGGTTTTGGTAATTTGGGATGTGTGGATGAGAAATGAGTCTAAACCATAAACAAATGCACTGCGCGGTGAGTGCTTGTAGATTTGAGAGATTAATCTGTGCAAGTCCGGCCTAAACCAAGAAATGGTCGTTCCAGACTTGTTTCGGTCACAAAGTGAAGGAGATGGGGTTTATCTTAGGGAGGGAAGCGAAGAAGGTGTTGAGAATGTGAAGGTGTTGGCTATGTATCAGAAAGCTGAACTGGCTTGCAGAATGTAAGCTATCAGTTCCGGTGTTTGAATACGATTGTATCAACACTTGCCTCTGTTGTCTGGACTTGTCTTGTTTTTCGTGTTTGGAAAAATAGGGAGGAGAACCTATTTATACAAGTCTTTTAGCCTAACCTTCGTATCTCGTGGGAAGTGGAGAAAGTGGAGTGATGCAGTAGTGGAGTCGTGTGTTAGTGTCACACGACCAGTCTTGCCCACTTCTCCCATCATCACTAACCGTCCATGACTTCGACACGTTCTTGTGATGGCGCATTGCGCGCTGCCGCGCCGTAAACCGCTGCACCAATACCCAAGTATGTATCCCCCAGTTTGTGACTGGTCGGTTGTCAATCCGTCAAATATAATTTCACTTTCTCAATCAACTAGATATAAATATAGTATGCGATAAGAAAGAGTTCGTATCCACAGAGAGGCTTTCGTTGTTATAAAATTTCAGTTTCTAAATAACCACGGGGTATGTTTGTTGTATCTAAGCAAATAAAAGTAATTAAAAAGCAAAGTAAGTAATTTGAGTTATCAATAAGGAGAAGATATTGGTCACGGGATAGTATCATTCACAAACATGTATTATCATCAATGATTAGAATTGGTATTTTAATCTCGTATTTATTAAAAGTCCTAGGATACCTTGATCGCAAGTATAACCCGTTAATTCCCTGTTTTCATCACAACCACATTAAAAGATGCATATGTGAATTCTTCGTAGAAAGCAACCTAAAGTGTAAAAGCACAATTAAGTTTAACTCCCTAAAAGCATTAAGTTTTATGGAATAAGACTCATCAATGCAAACGAATGTGTAAAAGCACTAAACGTTTTAACAAAAGTTATGATCCACTTGTGACTAGTAGGATATATCACTACAAGCACTACCCACAATTATGCTACTTAGAATCAGGGATAAACAACTTTTTCGTATTGAAAACCCTAATATAGCTCTAGAGATGAACACAAATCGGATTAATTCCGGACTCAACCTAACAAGTTTTCAAATCTTATAACACTATAATTGTGAATCACAAACAATAATTACTGAGACAAAACTAATTCATTGAATCAAAAGCATGTTGAGAAATCAACTTTTATCCCATAACCAATAATATGTTTAGCTACTCATAGCTATGGAGTTCATCATAATCAATATTCAATAATAAAATAATGAAGAAGAAGAACAAAAGCAAACCCTAGAAGCGTAAACAAAAAGTGGCCCTCCAAAATTCCAAGAATAAGATATATCATAAGTTGTAGAAGACCTTCCCTTTATAGCTTTTCTCCAACTTCTAAAATTAGGTCTAGTCTTCAAAGTCCATTAGATGAAAATCCACCAAGCCCATAAGAAGGAGAAACCCATGTAGAAAATATGTCCCAAAAGTGGTCTCCGGAAATCTGGTATTGTGACCGGAAATCGGCCGGAAAGGTCGCCGGAAAACATCTCAGGTGACCGGCAAAGTCCGCCCGGTCACCGGTCAACGGGTCGAATTGGCCGGGTCAACGGGTCAACTCAGTCGGGCCGAGTCAAACCGAGTCAGGTTCATGAGTCAGAACCAAGTCAGACTCAGCTGAGCTGAGTGACCTTGGGCTGGGCTAGTTGCACTGGCCAGAACTTGTAGCACAATCATTGTGCTTCTGTCCATCATGGCTTGCATTGCCACTTACCAACCAAATAAAACCATTTCATTCACTCTCTTCCATTTGCAAAGAAGACCATCTCGCTTGCCTTACTTGGCCCGTGATTCATTGTCAAACCCGCAACATTCCTCGTGACTCACCGCAAGCACCCGAGTTCTAATAGCAAAGAACCCATTAAATCTTCACCACCAACACCAACATCTCGCCTCGACTGCAGCCTCATCACATCACCACAATAATAAAAACAGCCGGTTCTTGTGCTCATCCTGCAGACTTAACCCAAAACTTCACTTATCACCGCCAACTCGGGCCCCATTATTCTCACTCAAATTCAACTCAACCCTCACTTTCTAATCCAACAACACGACTCCTTTTCAACTTCAATTCCATCTGCTAATTCCAATGTAGTGTATTCACCATCTCACTTGGTCCCTTCTCCCATTGATGACAACAAATTAAACTCTGCTCGTAACCTCCATTTCCTTGCACTAATACCTGCAGATACAACATATCAAGACCATCCCAACCAAATTTTCACTGCACTTTGTTTCACTAACCCAACAAATTTCTTCCGAAATCACTGACTCACTTCGCCCGGCCTCCAAATGCTTCACCAGCACTCTACTGGCACCTACAATTCCATTACCACCAATAACATGTACTCACTCATGCCGCAACACCTTGTAATCTCGGGCCCAGTTTGACTCCTCAACACACAAGACCACCAACATTCGAGCCCCTAGCCATCTACCATTATTCACCTCCATTGCCTCACCGAACTACTCTTTCACTCAACAAAACCACCTACAATTCCACCACACCACTTCACCCGGCTCCCAAAGATAACTCCATTTGAGTTTCATTGCCACCCACATCAATAGCTCCACCTTCTTGTCATTAAATCATCACCTGTCACTCCATCAGTCACAGTTCCATAAGCTTCAAATCCACATCAGTGCTGCCTGCAATTGTATCAATCCTAGCATTCATCTACTCATACCCAATATTAGACCTCATTGCCAAATCTAGCCACACTGACTCCCAAATTCGAAATATCATAGATTCGCTCCCACTTGCAGCTCATTTCAGTTAACAGCCCTGCACTCTCCCATGACTCCATTGCCGGTTCCATCTCCAATTGCAGCACCATCAGCACAATCCTTGATCTTGCACTAGGCCTGTGCTTGTAGCAACATATCTCTGCACAAGCCAGCTGCCATGTTCAGCTCCAATTCCTCCTGCAACTTATTCAACACTGACCTCAACAAAACCACCATCAACACAAAATCACCAACTCCATTGAGACAACATCATTATCATCCAACATACACAACATCATCATCAACAAAAGCAGCTGAGCCAACCCATTCCTCCACAGAAACCACCATTTCTTAGTCCTTGTTCTTCTCATACCAACCATCAACTTCTATTGCATCTATCAGCTCCAACAATCTCACCAAAACCTACTCCACCTGTAGCCGCTACACAAAACCCCAACTTCAATCGATTTTTCATTTATCCTAACTCACTGATTTCCTCCAATTTCTCGATTTCATTCTCAGTAAACCCTAACTTAATCCCTTTTTTTCTTCGAATCGACACACTACCAACTCTTCTACGCAACCTGAGTTGATCGGTTAATTTCTCCATCTTCTTCCCAGCAACAGGCGAGCGTCCACAAAACCCATTGAATCTGTTTCAATTCCATCAGTTCAACCACCAGGGTCGATCTTCTCTCAACATCTCACACATCACATACCACCAACAAATCCTATCTCCCCTGTTGAATCAAACCCTAACCCATCTTCCATCTCAATCTTATCACTCCTCTCGATCTCTCTCAGTTTCAGGTTGGAAAAATAATGAGAAATTAATTCTCACTGAACTTTAGGTTATGTAAGAAAAATGGAAGTAGATAAAACCACCCCGGTCTGGCAAATAAGGGGTTATGGGAGTAGGGTTATACCCAGTGTCCAGTCACCTTGATAAGGGCCACCCAGCTGGCAGCCCCTTAACACTTGCTGGCTATCTTTTAATACTTCTCCAAAAGAGAGTTGTCCCTTAACCTCGGGTCAGCTCCATATATCACTTGCCTGTGAGATGACAATTTTGTCCTTTTGGCTCAAATAGAGTAATCTCTTATTCTTTTCCTCCGTGCGACTCCAGAGTAGCTATAAAACTCAAAACAAGCGTAAAATACATAATTCACAAGAAAAATAGCAAAGAAAGCGTAACTACTAGATAGTAAATTAGGTGTTTTAGACACCTATCAGATTCCCCCACACTTATACTTTGCTAGTCCTCGAGCAAATCAAACAAAACAATTCTAAAATACATACAACTCCGTGTCGTCGAGGCTACGGTCACTTTTAGCATAAATAACAAGCCTTTAAACCCCTAGGTGTTCCTAGTGGACGAGTTATAGTCTCGTGAGGGTTTACTAGAGATATACCCACAAAACCTATTTTTCCAACTTACTAGTTCTCCGTAATGATAGCATCCAACGCGCTAAGAAGACATAGAGATTCTCGCACACTAGTCATAAGAAGTTAGACACATAAATGAACACAATCTCATTCTTAAAAGTTGAGAGAGAGATAACCATCCCTTCTCGACTAAAATTCGGTCCGGAGTGATCAAAAGTCTCGACTCGCCTCACAAGAAAGGGTTTTATGAAATTGCTCTCAATAATAAACGGCTTTTTATGGGTCACACGTGTGTCCAAGGTTGGAATGAAGAGAGAATCTGCGACACGTTGAATGGTAGGAAGGTAAAACCCTCCGAAATATTTTGAAAACCCACATCTTTTATATATTTTTGAAAACCCATTTTTCTGACGATCTCTTCGAAAGGAAATCAACCATTTAACGAAGGTGGGAATATGCTTACTTACCGTGTATCAGTTCGGCGTGCACTAGCACCACTCTCACAAAGATCCTTAGAAACGTCTTCGGTCTTCTATCGGTGTCTTCATCTTCGTCTTCGGTCTTCAACTCTTGACGATAACTCTCGAACTTCGTAGAATCTTGACAATATGATTCTTTCCTCAAATTCCTTGTCGCTTGATACTTCATTATAAATATTCCTTCTTTCCATAGGCTTTATTGAAAGAATACAAAAATAAAAACAAACTATACAAACCCAATTTAAATTTATTTTTTTTTCTTTTTTTTTTCTTTTTTTTTTTGAAATAAGAAATAAAACAAATACAAAATAAAAATAAAACAAAATAATTAAAAAAATGGCAAAATGGCAACGGCGCCATTTTTTTTTTTTTTTTTTTTTTTTTTAAGACAAGAGAAAGTAAAATACAAAAAATAAAAACTTAAGTACAAAGGCCATGGTGTAAGTACTTTACCGCTTGATTCTCCACAACTTATATGTCTTGATATCATAAACTTCTCGAATTCTCATCCTTAATAATTTCTACTCTTGTATAATAGTCTTCAACTTATAAAAATTCTTCTCCTGTTTTGTTGCTTTACTCAAATCAAAT
Source organism: Papaver armeniacum (assembly GCA_023531295.1). Classification (NCBI taxonomy): domain Eukaryota; kingdom Viridiplantae; phylum Streptophyta; class Magnoliopsida; order Ranunculales; family Papaveraceae; genus Papaver; species Papaver armeniacum. Next base: position 100,714 of record JAJJWW010007869.1, on the reverse strand, counting down.
CTGCCCATTTCATGATCGTTGCTTGTAAACCTCGAACGTGTTCAACTTTCCTTGAATTTGTGATGCTCCTCTTGTTGATGATGATGGTGTTTTTATGGACCTGTTGGTGTAGAGAGATAAGGTTGATGGTGCTAATGAACAAGATCACAAGTGGTATGTAAGTTAGCAATTCGATGTCACCAACATGGTTGATAAAAATAGCACTCAAGAGATCAAAATAGTGCTTCTATGGTGGGAAGTTGGACAGCTCACCATTCTGCCCCGAATTTACGTACGGTGACACACACTCTAAAAGCACAAATTTAGACAGTACAAAGAATTGAAGGTTGGTGCCTCACATTATGTAACATGGGTAGTCTCCACTATAGGGATCAACTGTTCTAATACCGAATTCAATCTGCACCTTATTTGCCACCGGCATGGCTAAATCCAACTTTAACTCTCATACAATTAAGAAACCCGATCATGTTCTCTGTCATCTCTAAGTTCAGTCAGTATTGTGAGATTCTCGATGTAATCTTAGCGACATGTATACTATGTGATTCTAAACTAACTACAAGTTGGAGGTTTCTTATTCACTAGTTTACACAAAAGTTTAAAATTTGCAACACAAACCACTCCCCCACACTTAAACTTTACATTGTCCTCAATGTAATTGAATCGTCCAAAGTAAGTCAAGGTGGGAAATCCTAACAAAAATCAGAAAAAATAAAGTAAAAACAAAACAAGAAAAACTAAAAACAAGAAAAGAAATAAATACAAGACAAGAAATACTCATCCTTTGGGTTGCCTCCCAATTAGCGCTTGGTTTAAAGTCGTCACCCCGACTATCTCCTTGCTTGTCTATGACTCCTCCGGAGGGAGTACATCCACAAAGTTAACTCCTTCCACCACTTGGAAGTGAAATTCTCATAATATGGTTTCAACCGGTGCCCATTAACTTTAAGTTCTTTCCCGTAGCTATGCTACGAATTTCCACCGCACCATGAGAAAACACATTAGTAACAATAAAAGGTCCGATCCATCGTGACCTTAATTTACCCGGAAATAATTGCAAACGAGAATTAAACAAAAGCACTTTCTGCCCAATGCAAAATTGTTTCCTAGAAATCATGTTATCATGGAATGCTTTCGTCTTTTCTTTATAAATCCGTGAACTTTCAAATGCATCATTGCGAAGCTCCTCTAGCTCTTGGAGTTGTAACTTCCTTTGCTTTCCAGCCCCATCCATCTCCATGTTGCATTGTTTAATAGCCCAAAACGCCTTATGCTCAGAATTTCCACGGGTAAGTGACAAGGTTTACCATACACAAGCCTAAAAGGAGACATTCCAATAGGTGTTTTATATGCGGTTCTATACGCCCACAAAGCATCATTAAGTCGCATGCTCCAATCTTTCCTTGTTGGATTCACCGTCTTTTCTAGAATAGATTTCACCTCCCAGGTTAGACACCTCGCTTGTCCATTGGTTTGTGGATGATAAGGTGTTGCAATCTTATGCGACACATTGTACTTCGTCAACAAGCTTTGTAGAATCATGTTTTTGAAGTGAGAACCCCCATCGCTAATTATGGCTCTTCGAATTTCAAACCTTGCAAAAATATGAGCTTGCACAAAATCAAACCACTTTAGAATCATTAGTTGGGGTGGCTTTAGCTTCCACCCATTTCGAGACATAATCAACCGCAAGTAAGATATAAAAATTCCCATGGGAGTTGACAAAAGGCCCCATAAAATCAATACCCCATACATCAAAAACTTCAATAAATTGAATAAAAGTTTGTGGCATTTGATTTCGGGCACCTAGATTGCCGGTTCTTTGGCACCTATCACAAGTTGTACAAAATATATGTGCATCCTTAAACAAAGTTGGCCAATAAAAACCACTTTTAAGTACCTTGTGCGCGGTTCTCTTACTCCCAAAATGTCCTCCACAAGCATAAGAGTGACAAAAAGACAAGATAGAGTTAAATTGATTCGGGAACGCACCTTCGTATTACTTGGTCACTACCATGTTTCCATAAGTATGGATCATCCCATATGTATTGGTTCCCTAACCTCTTAAGTTTGTCCCTCTCAGCACGAGACAAGTTCTTTGGGATTTGATTAGAAACTAAGTAATTGACAATATCGGCATACCATGGTTCTCCAAAGGCAATTGAGAATAGTTGCTCATCCGGAAACTTTCACGCAACGGGATAGTCTCCTTGTCCACAGCAAGTCGGCTCAAGTGATCCGCAACGGTGTTCTCAATTCCTTTCTTGTCTTTGATTTCAATATCAAACTCTTGCAAGAGTAAAATCCACCGTATGAGCCTCGGTTTCGCCTCTTTCTTTGTAAGCAAGTATCTAAGTGCTGCATGATCGAAAAGACAACAACTTTTTTACCAATTAGATAAGAGCGAAACTTTTCTAAAGCAAAAACAATGGCTAATAACTCTTTTTCAGTGGTTGTGTAGTTTTGTTGGGCCTCATTTAACGTTCTAGAAGCATAATAGATAGCATGAGGAAGCTTCCCCACACGTTGCCCAAGCACCGCACCAACCGCATAATCACTAGCATCACACATGAGTTCAAACGGCTTACTCCAATCCGGTGGTTTAATGATAGGGCTGAAATCAAAAGTTCTTTCAAACGATTGAATGCCGCCATACATTTCTCATCAAAGTTGAAAACCACATCTTTTTGCAATAAGTTACAAAGTGGTGATGCTATCTTGGAAAAGTCCTTGATGAACCTATGATAAAAACCTGCATGACCAAGAAAAGAACGTATCTCCCTCACCGTAGTGGGAGGGGTTAGAGCACGAATAAGGTCTATCTTAGATTTATCGACTTCCAAACCTTTAGAAGATATTATATGGCCTAAAACTATGCCATTAGTTACCATGAAATGGCACTTCTCCCAATTTAGCACAAGATTTGTTTCAACACATCGTTCAAGGATTAAAGACAAGTTGTTCAAGCAAAGGTCAAAAGAATCACCAAAGACACTAAAGTCATCCATGAACACTTCGATTATGTTTTCAACATATTCCGAAAAGATACTCACCATACACCTTTGAAAAGTAGCCGGAGCATTGCACAAGCCAAAAGGCATCCTTCTATAAGCAAAAGTACCGAAAGGACAAGTGAAAGTGGTTTTCTCTTGGTCCTCCTACGCGCTATCACAATCTGATTATAACTTTGAATAGCCATCAAGAAACCAATAGCAAGAGTGTCCATTAAACGTTCAAACATTTGATCAATAAAAGGTAAAGGAAAGTGATCTTTTCTAGTGGTGGCATTCAATTTTCTATAATCAATACAAACCCTCCAACCGGTTTGCACACGAGTTGGGACAAGTTCATTCTTATTATTCTCCACCACCGTCACACCCGATTTCTTTGGTACTACTTGTCTTGGGCTTACCCATTTGCTATCGGATATGGGGTAGATAACACCCACTTCCAAAAGCTTGAGTATCTCCTTTTTCACAACTTCCATCATGGGAGGATTCAAACGACGTTGCGCGTCCCTTTTAGGCTTTGCATCATCCTCCAAACGAATTTTGTGCATACAAACGGCGGGGCTTATACCCTTGATATCGGCGATTGTCCATCCTATGGCCGTCTTGTACTTCCTTAGCACCCTTAGAAGTTTTTGCTCCTGTAAATCATTAAGCTTATTAGAAACAATCACGGTAACTCTTCATTATCACCCAAGTACAAGTACTTAAGGTGGTTGGGAAGAGGTTTCAATTCTAACTTTGGAGATTTAAAAATTGAAGGTACAAGCTTTTCATCACCGCATGGTAAAGAAATAAAAGAGATATTATGAGTTTTCGGGCATCCTTGTAATGAATTAAGATCACCAAGAGCTTCCTTGACTTCATTACCACACTCTACACCATTATCCATGGATGTAGTTAACACGGTTTCCAAAGCATCATCACCGTTTAATTCAAACATTTGTTGTGCCAATGAATCCATAACATCAATGGAGAAACAAGAGTGGACATCACTAGGATACCTCATCGTCTCGAAAATGTTGAAACGTATTGTTTATCCATCAAACTCCATGGTTAGCGTTCCCTTGTCCACATCAATAATGGTTTTCGCCGTTTTCATGAAGGGACGCCCAAGAAGCAATGGAAGAGACGAGTCCGGTGAACCTTCATCCATCTCTAACACACAAAAGTCCGCTGGAAATACAAGTTGATTAACCTGCACAAGAACATCCTCAACAATACCCATTGGGTAGACATTAGAGCGATCGGCTAATTGCAATACAATTTCAGCCTTTTTAAGAGGACCAAGATCAAGAGAATTATACATTGACGCAGGAATAACATTAACGGATGCACCTAAATCCAACATAGCTTTGTTAAATGTTTTGTTACCAATTGTGACGGGAATGTCAAAACTACCGGGATCCTTGCACTTAAGTGGGAGTTTGTGTTGTAAGATTGCCGAAGCATTCTCCCCCACACTAAGCACTTCATTACCTTTGAGTCTTTGTTTGTTGGTACACAAGTCCTTCAACACCTTTGCATACTTGGGAACTTGCTTGATAGCATCAATGAGTGGTATGTTCACATGGATCTTTTAAGAACGTCTAAAATCTCCTTTTCGAGTTCCGCCTTCTTAGAACTTGCAAATCTGCGAGGAAAAGGTAAAGGAGGAACATAAGTAGAAACCGGAGTTTTAGAGTTAGGAATAGGTACCTCAGAAGTTTGGGGAGTATCCTCATTATTCTCCTCCAAAACAGGTTCCTTTGGTGTGTCCACCGCGCCCGAATCAGTAACTTCGGGTTGCACAAGTTGTGTACCACTTCTCAACGTAATAGCATTGACACCCTCTTTTGGGTTAATAGGTTGAGAAGGGAGTTTCCCATTATTTTGCGCCTTCAATTGGTTCAACTCAATAGCCATGGATCCCATTTGTGTTTGCAACTCCTTAATAGCACTCTTAGTCTCTTGTTGACTTTCTTTGAACATGGTGGAAATGCCTTGCATCATTGTTTGAAGCTTTGAATCAATATCAGCACCTTGATTTTGCATTGAGTGTTGTGCTTGAGGTTGCTGAAATTGTTGTTGTTGTGGTTGAAATCCACTCGGACGGTTGAAAGTAGGTTGTTGAATGGCACCTTGCTTGTTGGCATAGCTAAAATTGGGGTGATCTCTCCATCCCGGATTGTAAGTGTTGGAGTAGGGATCATACCGTCTTGGTTGATTTGGAAAGATCGCATTAGCTTGCTCGTCTTCATAAGATTGAGGAGAACTTGGTATAACCGCGGATGCAACTTGTTGCAACATTGCTATCATGTTACCCATTTGTTGACGAAGTTCCTCCACCTCGCTCACTTCACTCACCCTTCTTAGAATCACATCCGAACCACGACTTAAGAATTGTTATGAGTTCGCTGCCATGTTCTCAATCAACTCTCTAGCTTGTGCCACCGTCTTGCTAACTAGTGCACCACCACCCGCGTCAATAAGATTCCTATCACTTGATTGGAGTCCTTCATAGAAGTATTGGATGATCATAGCGTCACTAAATTGGTGGTGAGGGCATCTTGCAACCAATCTCTTGTACCGTTCCCAACATTCATATAATGATTCTCCCACATTTTGCTTCATCCCACAAATCTCCTTGCAATTTGAGTAGCCTTTGATGCGGGAAAATATCTCTCTAAAAAGAGTTTCTTCAACCCATTCCATGTTGTGACACTTAGGGGAGGTAAATAGTACAACCAATCCTTAGCACTATCCATTAAAGAGAAACGAAAAACTTTCAACATTGCACCATCCGCCTCAACATTCGCTGGAAGCATAGCCGTGACAATGGTGTGGAAGTCCAAAAGATGTTTGTTTGGGTCTTCATTCACCATGCCATGAAATTTTGGTAATTCTCTAAGCAACCCCGGCTTTATCTCAAAAGTAGAGTTCGTTTGAATACACCCATGTTGTGTATCAAGCCTATGAGAAGCCAAGTCCTTGAGTGAACGATTTGCATCACCCATTGCTTCTTCTTCTTGTTGTTGGAAAATCTCTTCTCCTACTTCCAACTCGTGCTCGTCCGTTGTGTTCCGCCTTGGTTGGAGTATTGTGCCTTTTCGAGTAGCTATCCCGCACCTTGGATAATTCCAATCTTTAGTAGCCAGGGATTGATACCTGAAAACAATTCTAGCAACCAAGTGAGAACCAAGACGACAAACAAAAAGCAAAGATAAAAGAAGAAATTGTAAAAGAAACTAAAAACTCAATAACAAGCCGTATGCCTCCCAAGAACGGCGCCAAAATTTGTCGGTTGTCAATCCTCAAATATAATTTCACTTTCTCAATCAACTAGATATAAATATAGTATGCGATAAGAAAGAGTTCGTATCCACAGAGAGGCTTTCGTTGTTATAAAATTTCAGTTTCTAAATAACCACGGGGTATGTTTGTTGTATCTAAGCAAATAAAAGTAATTAAAAGCAAAGTAAGTAATTTGAGTTATCAATAAGGAGAAGATATTGGTCACGGGATAGTATCATTCACAAACATGTATTATCATCAATGATTAGAATTGGTATTTTAATCTCGTATTTATTAAAAGTCCTAGGATACCTTGATCGCAAGTATAACCCGTTAATTCCATGTTTTCATCACAACCACATTAAAAGATGCATATGTGAATTCTTCGTAGAAAGCAACCTAAAGTGTAAAAGCACAATTAAGTTTAACTCCCTAAAAGCATTAAGTTTTATGGAATAAGACTCATCAATGCAAACGAATGTGTACAAGCACTAAACGTTTTAACAAAAGTTATGATCCACTTGTGACTAGTAGGATATATCACTACAAGCACTACCCACAATTATGCTACTTAGAATCAGGGATAAACAACTTTTTCGTATTGAAAACCCTAATATAGCTCTAGAGATGAACACAAATCGGATTGATTCCGGACTCAACCTAACAAGTTTTCAAATCTTATAACACTATAATTGTGAATCACAAATAATAATTACTGAGACAAAACTAATTCATTGAATCAAAAGCATGTTGAGAAATCAACTTTTATCCCATAACCAATAATATGTTTAGCTACTCATAGCTATGGATTTCATCATAATCAATATTCAATAATAAAATAATGAAGAAGAAGAACAAAAGCAAACCCTAGAAGCGTAAACAAAAAGTGGCTCTCCAAAATTCCAAGAATAAGATATATCATAAGTTGTAGAAGACCTTCCCTTTATAGCTTTTCTCCAACTTCTAAAATTAGGTCTAGTCTTCAAAGTCCATTAGATGAAAATCCACCAAGCCCATAAGAAGGAGAAACCCATGTAGAAAATATGTCCCAAAAGTGGTCTCTTAGGAAATGCAGTATTGTGACCGAAATCGGCGGAAGGTCGCGGAAAACATCTCGGAGTGGCCAGAAGCAAAGTCCGCCTGGTCACCGGTCAACGGGTCGAATTGGTAGGGTCAACGGGTCAACTCGGTCGGGCCGAAGTCAAACCCAAAGTCGTTCATGAGTCGAACAAAGTCGACTCGGGTGAGCTGAGTGACCTTGGGCTGGGCTAGTTGCACTGGCCAGAACTTGTAGCACAATCATTGTGCTTCTGTCCATCATGGCTTGCATTGCCACTTACCAACCAGCTAAACCATTTCATTCACTCTCTTCCATTTGCGCGGCACCATCTCGGTTTGCCTTACTTGGCACATGATTCATTGTCAAACACCGCAACATTCCACGTGACTCACCCGCAAGCACCCGGTTCTAATAAGCGGCAACCCATTAAATCTTCACCACCAACACCAACATCTTGCCCTCGCACTGCAGCCTCATCACATCACCACAATAATAAAAACGAGGCCGCTTTCTTGTGCTCATCCTGCAGCTTAACCCAAAACTTGACTTATCACTGCCAACTCAGGCCCCATTATTCTCAGCAGCTCAAATTCAGCTCAACCCTCACTTTCTAATCTAACAACACAGACTCCTTTTCAACTTCAATTCCATCTGCTAATTCCAATGTAGCTGTACCACCATCTCACTTGGTCCCTACTCCCATTGACTGCAACAAATTAAAATCAGTGCCTGCAACCTCCATTTCCTTGCACTAATACCTGCAGATACAACATATCAGCACCATCCCAGCCTTCTTCACCGCACTTTGTTTCACTAACCCAACAACTTCTCTGAAATCACCAGACTCACTTGATTCGGCTCAAATGCTTCACCGCACTGGGCACCTACAATTCCATTACCACCAATAACATGTACTCGGCTCATGCTGCAACACCTTGTAATCTCAGTTCCAGTTTGACTCCTCAACACACAGCACCACCAGCATTCGAGCCCCTAGCCATCTACCATTATTCACCTCCATTGCCTCACTGAACTACTCTTCAGCTCAACAAAACCACCTACAATTCCACCACCTGCACTTCAGCCAGCTCCCAGTATAACTCCATTTGAGTTTCATTGCCACTGCCACATCAATAGCTCCACCTTCTTGTCATTAAATCATCACCTGTCACTCCATCAGTCACAGTTCCATAAGCTTCAAATCCTCATCGGTCTTTTTGCAATTGTATCAATCCTAGCATACATCTACTCATACCCAATATTAGACCTCATTGCCAAATCTAGCCACAGCTCCAGCTCAGAAATATCACAGATTTAGCTCCCACTTGCAGTTCATTTCAGTTAACAGCCCTGCACTCTCCCATGACTCCATTGCCTGTTCCATCTCCAATTGCAGCACCATCAGCACAATCCTTGCTCTTGCACCAGGCCTGTGCTTGTAGCAACACATCTCTGCACAAGCCAGCTGCCATGTTCAACTCCAATTCCCCCTACAACTTATTCAACACTGACCTCAACAAAACCACCATCAACACAAAATCACCAACTCCATTGATACAACATTATTATCAGCCAACATACAGCAGCATCATCAACAAAAGCAGCTGAGCCAACCCATTCCTCCACAGAAACCACCATTTCTTAGTCCTTGTTCTTCTCATACCAACCATCAACTTCTGTTGCATCTATCAGCTCCAACAATCTCACCAGAACCTACTCCACCTGTAGCCGCTACACAAAACCCCAACTTCAATCGATTTTTCATTTATCCTAACTCACTGATTTCCTCCAATTTCTTGATTTCATTCTCAGTAAACCCTAACTTAATCCCTTTTTTTCTTCGAATCGACACACTACCAACTCTTCTACGCAACCTGAGTTGATCGGTTAATTTCTCCATCTTCTTCCCAGCAACAGGCGAGCGTCCACAAAACCCATTGAATCTGTTTCAATTCCATCAGTTCAACCACCAGGGTCGATCTTCTCTCAACATCTCACACATCACATACTACCAACAAATCCTATCTCCCCTGTTGAATCAAACCCTAACCCATCTTCCATCTCAATCTTATCACTCCTCTCGATCTCTCTCAGTTTCAGGTTGGAAAAATAATGAGAAATTAATTCTCACTGAACTTTAGGTTGTGTAAGAAAAATGGAAGTAGATAAAACCACCCCACATCTGCGAGATAAGGGTTATGGGAGTAGGGTTATACCCAGTGTCCAATCACCTTGATAAGGGCCACCCGGTGGCCCCCTAACACTTGCTGGATATCTTTTAATACTTCTCCAAAAGGGAGTTGTCCCTTAACCTCGGGTCAGCTCCATATATCACTTGCCTGTGAGATGACAATTTTTTCCTTTTTGCTCAAATAGAGTAATCTCTTCTTCTTTTCCTCCGTGCGACTCCAGAGTAGCTATAAAACTCAAAACAAGCGTAAAATACATAATTCACAAGAAAAATAGCAAAGAAAGCGTAACTACTAGAATTAGGTGTTTTAGACACCTATCAGTGACATGATTGATGTCTCGAGTGTGTGGATCGTGGGACCCACAGAAAGTAGCATGTAATGCTAAATTGAATAATGCGTTATTCGGGAGGTCGATACTTGTGAAATATCGTGTGTATTTTATGCAGGTACTGCATCATGGTGTGGTAAAGTGATGGGTGGTGATCACCAAGACGCCTTACTGATCAATTAACTCCTGACCAGGGTTGTATAACCAGGCTGGTAAAGTTGGACGGACGAGATGATCTTTGAGACACTCATCTGCGACCATTGATGGAATTAGGGTTTTGAAGAGGTGCGCAGGCATCACTCTTCAGCTTGGTCGAAACCAAGCATGGGAAGTATTTTGGAAAGGACCGGCCGGGCATGCGTGTAGACAACATGCCGGTGTACACATCCGTACCTCACTGTCCCATGAAGGTGCAATCTAGGCCACTCAATTTGACCGGTAAAGAGGAGTGGTTGAGATCGATTTTGCAACAGAAATCTGATGCCGCAAAAGCCGCGCATCATGCCCACTTCGGGCGCGCGTTCCAAGATGACCAATCTTGGTCGGTCTTGGCCGATCGGTCTGGCGTGTAGGTGGTAGGCTGGTGTTCACGCCTATACCTGACTGTCCCGTGAAAACGTGATCTGAACCACTAAAATCGTTCGGCGAAGTTGATCGGTCGAGATTAGTTTGCAATTGGGAAGTGTAACCACGCTAGTTTGGGCGGACGGTTTGGGATAACCATGCATGGTATGCCTTGGCCGACCGGGCGAGGAGATTTATGGGTACACGGTGGTCATGTTGGTAAGACCGGACCTGCTTAATCTAATCTTGGACCCTTCATTCGTGCCGGAGAAGATGGACGCTCGTGATGCTCAAAACCCTAATTTTGGCTTTCACGGCTGTGTAACCATGCTTTATTCGGGCGCACGAATTGGGATGACCAACCATGGTTGGTCCAGACCGATTGGTCAGGTATGTAGGCGGGCCCACGTTTATTGTGTTGACATGCTCTGGGCCTTTTGAATCTACATCTACACCCTCCATCTATACCTGCGAAGATGGATGGTTGTGACTGTTTTGTGACACATGTAATGTGACGCAAACCCTAATTTAGGGTTTTCGCCCATACCGCTCTGGTTTGGACGTTTTGGGAAGCTATGCCAATCTGGAGGCCGAACATGCGGGGTCCGTTGGTTCGGCGGCCGAATATTCCATACCCGCTGGGGGTTATGGAATTGATCCGAGCCATCCAATCATCTTTGGTGAAGTTTGATGATCGAGATCATATCCGGGCCGATACGGACTTTCAGGATGCTCAATCGGGCTAGTATAACACACAGAGAGTTGCTCAATCGGGCTAGTATAACACACCGAGAGTTGCGGCCTGTACGGGTATTTCGTACATGCTTTCATTATAATGCTTGGAGGTTCGTGTTACTCCGGAGAGCAACACTCGGTCGTCATGCCGCACCGATAATGAGTACGAAATACAAGGTCTGCTCACACATTAATTATTAATGCTATAAATTCACGGTGGTATATGGGATTGTTGCTACATGCTCCAACCTGGATGAATTTCGTGTATTTTAATTCACGGAATGGGATTGTTGTCACATGCTCCATTCTAGGTGAATTAGTAAAGTGAAGAAGTATTCAACACTTATTAATGGCTTTATCTTTTACAAGATGTTAGCGCATAATTTTCTAGTGTTTTTACAATTTTAACCTTAAATGAAAATCCACCATCAACATTAAGTCCCATTTAGCACATAATGGTTACACTATTGTGGGGTAGGCATGAGATGGTGACAAATTTGTGTCTTGAAATGACCAAGCTAAAGTGAATACATATTTACTGGGATAGGTCGACACGTCGGGCGTTGCCACAACCTGTTAGTCCTGATTAAGGCTGTGAAGGAAGCGGGACTTGATCCGGGAGTCGCTTTGGTTCCCTTTGTACATATCTCGGACAGAGCTTGGCCCCTTCCTTGGGTCAGGTGTACTCCCTTTCGTCTTGCAGCTTTCCTCAGATGTATCTGATAAGCATCGTTGATTGCTATCCCGAATTAGTAGCATTTATAGGTGGCAAGTGAGACTTCTTTTCTCCTGGGATTCTGTCAACTTGCGAGCTTATAAGGAATCATCTCACGTAGTCATTTATTATATATCTCAGGTACTGTTCCACACTTATCTGATCTTCTGATTGACTGACCGATTGATTTTTTTTTTTTTTTTTTTTGTGTGTGTGTGTGTGCTCGTAACTTCTTCTCCTTTGCAGTTTATCATGGAAGCGGTGGACGATCAGTCTGTCACTTCTCCAGAAAGAAGCTTCAAAGTTGACAAGCCTGAAACCCATGCGCACGAAGAAGTAATGGCTAAGATCGATCTTCCACTTCGCGAAGTCGGTCGCGCTATCGAGGATGTCTATTTTGCACTGCGTATTGCCAGGGGACGTATCTGTGCACTTTCAGCTGCGATTGACATGGAGGAGCGGTGGAGGCGCGAGGAGACGTTGCAAGCGCAAGGACGAGAGAGATATGCGGCGCGGTTGAAGAGGCGGAGGGTTGAGCATAAACGACCTCACGAATGAAGATAAGTGCGATTACCCAATCCGGGACGGCGTGATAATTCTTGACTCCTACACGAGACGAACACGAATATTTGAAAGCAATCGGCACGACTCCTAATGTTGTTGTGCCCTTTGATGCTCCCACGATGATGTTGGGATGGAGTGCGCTGCTGAGATGTATGATCTGAGGTTGAGGTAGATCCGAAGGGAGAAGCATCAACGGGCGATGGAGCAAAACCTAACGGTGGTGCGGGCGACCCTCTTGGCAACTAAAACCTCTTTTCTTCTTTTCCCTCTTTTCAAGTATATTAGTACATTTGAACATCTTCCTTGTACTCGGTGGCGGCGAGTTCAAGGTTTTTCTTCTATTTGATTGTTTGAATAAAGGTTTTTCCTTTTTTTTTTTTTTTTTTTTAAACCCTTTGTCAAGACCGCAATCGAAACTTCTCGGGCGCAAGGGTGCGCCTTCACACGTAATTCTTTGTGATAAAAGAAATAATGCCATAATGGAACACCTACGGACTGTGTTCTCCGATGCAAGATCTTCCAGCCTTGCTCTGGGGTGAGTGGCTCGAAGCTTCTTCCCTTCCCGTGCATATCTTTTCCCTCAACTTTTTTCCAGGATGTTTTTTTTTTTTGCTTAGGGTTTCTTTCCTGACCTTCTCTAGTGGGTTGATTTAGGTTGGACTTTGCGTCTTTAGGGGTAAAGAGGTTCTCAGATGAAAATAACACTTTAATTAATCTGAAAATCGAAAATTGAAACCCTAATTATGAATGCAAGTATTGCAATCATTCTCTAGAGGAATTACAAATATGATGTGAGATTGTAAAGGGAAACACGCCGGAGGAAGTAGCACAGCGTCTTAAAGTGTGTAGGATGCTGGAAAGTGATGGCACAGCGTCTTAAGTACGGTAGGGTTTGAGCCATCGTGAGTGAATTGTTATGCCTTATAGCTTGTCAGCGTTGATGAGTTTGCAGTAGCCGCCTAGGATGACATCTGCTACAAGGTACGGTTCATCCTCCTTCTCGGTGGCTGAATCAGGTGGGATAACCATTCTCACCGTAATGCTTCTGACCTTGAATGCGGTTTTCTTTGTTACTAGGTCCCCAATTCCAAACGGGTTTGGGCGTGTGGACATCGGGGTTTTGGTTTTGTCGTCTTTGATCAAGACAGCTTCTAGACTCCTGGTAAACTGTTTAAAGGGCCGGCCTCTCATTCGCATCTCTTAGCCAAGGTTGGTTTTTTGTCTAGAGCCAGTCCCCAGGACTTGTCGGAATGAGGCGGTAGGTTGTAAAGAGGTTGCGTGATGAGACTTACTTGAGATCGGAACCTTTCAATGTATGTTGACAGGCTTTCTCCGGGAAGTTGTGTCACGTTGGCAAGTTGTTGGTGCGGTAACAAACAGTTATCAGGATATCCAGAAGGCGTGTTGGAGATTCTTTCAGGTATCGAAACCGGTAGAGGACATACTTCTAGTATTGATTTGTTGTCATGCATCCAAGAGTGTCCTAGAATCATGTCGTAGTTGGGATGATCTTTGACTATGTAGAACTTTGCTTGTGTCGAGGCATCACTCAATTTGACTTCAGGATCGATATATCCATATGCATCTCTGAGTTCTCCTTCTGAATCTTTAACCACAGTTGGGTGACTAGTAGCTTCCTGATTTAAAATCTTTGCTGCTCTCAAGGTCTTGACAGTAATGATGTTAAATTCCGAAGCCGTATCAATCAACGCTCTATCGAACTCAACGTCTCTCAAAAGAGTGACAGTTAAGAGTCCCCAGTTTCCCTTGCTCGCGTCCTTCGGGAAAGATGGGGTTCTGGATATACGGATACAAACACATGCACACGACACAATGCGGTTGAGGGCCGTAAATATGTCTTGACGCTGTACTTTGGAGAAATACAAGATTTCACACAAGTGTTCCATCGTAGATTGCACAGTCTTGCGAACAGAATCCCCAGAAATCATGCAGTTCCTGATAGGAAGAGGGTCTCTTTGAACACCTTCGTTTCCAAGCTGGAGTTCTCCTGTCTCTATCTTTTCCCTGAATATTTGTTTTAACCTGTTACAATCTTTGGTCGGATGATGGACGAATATGTGGTAGTAACAGTATTTGGGATCCGCCATGTCTTTCTCAGTTGGAGGACGTCTGATAGGAGGAGGCAGCTTGATGGCATCGTCTTGGATCCACGCTTCCAAGAGTTCTATCACTTCATTCATGGGGAAAGGAAAACATGTATCTTCGGTGTCTTGTGCAGGAGTTTTGTCCGCTCCTTTTCGAGACGAAGTCTTATGTGCCGGGGATGCCCGCTTAGTTTGTTGTTCCGTCGCTGGAGCTTTCCTTTTTCTCCTCCGCCCACTACACTCACGAAGGACCGGTGTTGTATTGCTTGTTCGTGAGACGCTGCTTCCTCGACTTTCACGTGAATCTTCACTTCAAACAACTCGGTTCTTTCTAGCAATCTTTGGTGTAGTTGTTCTTTGAACGTTTGGCGGCTTCATGGAGTTCGAGAGAACATTTGAAAGCCCAGTTTTCTAACAGAGCGCGGTATATGGGTATCATCCCATTGATGCACAACTCCACCAATTGTCGTTCGGTGACGTTGGGTCGTGACAATCTAGCGCTTGGGTTCTCGAACCTTTTAACGAAGTCGTTGGGATGTTCGTTGTTCCGCGAAGGATTCTTCCCAGATCCGAAAAGGTTATCTGTTCGAGACACGAAGAAATACTTTCGTAGAAAGCAGCGACCATCTCCCTCCAATTGCATATCTTTGTTAGGCGCGATGTTGTTGTACTAGGTGTACGCCCTCCCCGTAAGTGACTTTGAGAATTCTTTTAGGCGTAGAACATGATTATATTCATGTTCCCCCAAGGATTCCAAGAATCGAGAGATGTGTTCACGAGCATTACCACTACGAAGTCGTAGAGGGGAACTCTGGGAGAGGTGTAACCTCTTGGAAGAGGAATTTATTGCATATCTTGAGGGTACGGCGATTGATGTTGGTGTGCATCCATTAGATTTCCTTTGCCTCGGTTTTGGAGAAGTCGTTCCGAGGTCCTCACGTGTGATGAAGTTGAATGCTGGTCCCTTTCTCTTGGGCGTTCAAGAGCAACACGAGCTTCTTCACTCATGTGGGTGCAGTGGAAACGCTGTTCGAGTGCATTGAAGGCATCTCTTGTTGGCTCCAAGAATTGCCGTGAATCTTGTGGCAATCGTTCGATTAAGGTCTTAAGGAAAGTGAGTACCTCTTTACGAGTTTCGGCCATATCTGTTTGAGTCTTAGCAAGAACTTCCTATTCTCCATCAAAGCCTGCAATGGTAATGGGCTCGGTAGTCCTCCTCTCGTTCCTCCCGGCTCCTGCCCGATGAGGGAGTGAAAGTTGTTGCTCTGGTGACTACTCTGGAGGTGTTACACTTGAGGAGATGCGGATTTGCGGCTGCTCTGCTCTGGTGATGGGAGGTGTTACACTTGCGGAATATTTCTGCTACGCTTGTGCTTGATGGTAGAAGTGACGGCTCCACGAGATGTATTGACCACGGTAGCTCCACCGACTTTGACACCGATTGTTATCCACACTAGCTCCATCAAAATTGATTCTTTGATCCAGGACCTTAATTCCACCATCTTGAAATGAATTGTTGATTGAATTGATTCTAAGATCTACCCTTTTTGAAATTGATGAAATTGAATCGGATTTCGAAGAAATTGACTTTACAACCGAGAGATTAATCTCCCACTTGTGGTCGCCAATTGTTTATGGGTGAAAACTATTTCCCATTTTTTGTAATTTGGGATATGTGGATGAGAAATGAGTCTAAACCTTGAACAAATGCACTTTGCGCGGTGAGTGCTTGTAGATTTGAGAGATTAATCGTGCAAGTCCGGCCTAAACCAAGAAATGGCCGTTTCCCGGACTTGTTTCGGTCACAAAGTGAAGGAGATGGGGTTGATCTTAGGGAGGGAAGCGAAGAAGGTGTTGAGAATGTGAAGGTGTTGGTGATAGGTGTAGAATACACCTAATTTACTATCTAGTAGTTTATGCTTTCTTTGCTATTTTTCTTTTAAATTATGTATTTTACGCTTGTTTTGAGTTTTATAGCTACTTTGGAGTCGCACGGAGGAAAAGAAGAAGAAATCAATCAAATTGAGCAAAAAGGGCAAAAAGGTCATTTCACCAAGGAGGGAGCACTATATGGAGCCCAGCCAAGGTTAAGGGGAGGTCAAAGAGGTGTCCCTTATCCAAAAGAAGGGAGTGAAAATAGCACATTTTGGGTGTACTAATGGTGGGTGTCTGAATCCACCCACACCCTAAACCCGTAGACCCATACCCGTACCCGGATCCATACCCGCCCCATTTAACTTAAACCTAAATCGAGGAAGAGTTATTTCTCTTCAATCATTTTTTCACCTGAGAGTAGAACAAATTTCAGCCATGGCTGCTGCAGTGATGACCGAGAAATTGGAAGAGAATAGAGAATCTCGTCACTGCTAAATGGGGGATGATTAAGGTTCTCTGTGTATTGGTAATTAAGAATAAAAAGAGAATCGATTCATCTTGGAGGAGAACAGAGCTATGTGTTATCTGAATCTGAGGTGAATCTAGGGTTCAATTCGAGGAGGGATTTCGGTTGATTTTGCGACTAAATGAAGTTGAGAATCACTGAGATAAAATCGAGAGAAGATGAGAAGGGTCGATGCAGAAATTAAAGAATTGCACTCGATTTGAGTTAGGGTTGGTGTTCTTGAAGATGGGTATTAATCTGAGTTTGACAGAGAGGATTGCTCGAATTCCTGTTTCAGCAGATTCATTGAATTGAGTTGAATGGCTAAAATGAGCAGCTGTGGTATTGAAGCCGTGAAGAACTAGAAGAATTGTAGTTGGCTGATGAAGAGCTGATACTGCTTGTTGACCCAGAGAAGATGTTAAAAGATGGGCATGGGCTGGAATATGATTAATGGTTTTGCTGTGAGAATTGAGATCAGTGAATTACAGGGAGGATTTCTGTTGAGCAAAGAAAGATGGGTTTTATTCAATTGAGATAGTAGAACTGTATAGATGGTTCTGGTGGTAATAGTTGATATGTTCATATGAACTAAGAATGGATTGAAGCTGCTGGGAATGACAGGGAGCATCAGCTGAGCTTGTGGAGTGCAGTGGTAGCTGCTGTTGCAGATGGTGGTAATTGTGAAACTCAGGTTACAATGGCTTGAGTTCAAGTGATGTTGTTCAGGGGAAGGATGAGTTGAGCTCCAGGGCTTTGATGGTTTTGCAGAATATGGAGGTGGTCTTGTGAGATTACAACTGAGGTTAATGAGTTGATGCAGGTACCATGTTGCAAGAACTAAGTGCAAGGGAAATGGAGGTGGAGTTTGTATGCTTTGGTTGAGCTGGATATGGTGAGCTGAGAATGGAGTTTGTGGCCAAGATGGTTGAAGTGGAATTGCTGGGGGAGCAGCTGCTGTTGGTGGTAAGGAAATTTATTGAACTCGAAATTGAGGAAGAATAGTTATTCTTCTTTCTTGTTGGTTTTGGAAATACGAGAAGAGCATAACGAGAAAAGGGTGTTGGCTGGGTTGATTGGTAGATTTTGGAGGTTAAATTTTGCACCGGTGTTGTTACTTGATGGCCTGGCGGGTTATAGATGCGGATGGCAAGGTTTGAATCTAGGGCGACTCAAGGCGAGGGAGATGTATAGAGTTGGTGAGCAGATTGAGCATCGAGTTGAATTAGCGTAATGTGAAGACGAGTTTTTGTGTTGGCTGTGTATAACAACAGATATGCACTGGAGTAGTTGAGCTACAGATGAGAAGAGACTGATTAGCCATCATGGCTGGGCTGAGCACTGATGCACCATCTTGGTGCAACACAAGATGGCTTTGGAAAGTGGCACAGCTGGGACCGGTCAGTGACTCGGCATTCGACTCGAGTCTAACTCCTCTCGACTTGACCGGTTGATCGACGACCGACCGTTAAGTTTGACCTTTGACCGTTAGTCCTAACGGAGGACCGAGACGGAATATTCCGTCGAATATTCTCTCGACGACAAAATTTTCGAGGCGGCCGTGGCGACGTTTTCCCGGATTCGGCCACAATCCCGATTTTCCGGCGACCAAAATTCCAAATTTTCTATGGACTTCTCTCATGGGTGTGAAGACTTGGGCTTGGAATTGGATGGAGAATTGGACTCAAACTTGGAAAGAGAAGGTGGAAGAGTTGAGAAAAGCTTGGATTTGGAAATTGAATTGCAAAAGGAAAAGGATTCTACTCCTTAGAAGATTTGGAGAATATTGAAGCCTATAAATAGAGAAGTTTTCTACAACTTCTACACACCTCTCTACACACACATCACTTGTGTTTTTGCTTGCTTTTCTAAGATTTTTCTTTTTAGTTATTTGTGTGAATTTGAAAATTCTTCTTTTAATTATTATTATTTGTGTGAATTTCAAAAACATGAGTAGCTAATTTTCTTATTGATTGAGGATGAATTCCTAGTTCTTAACATGATTTGAGTTTTTGTTTTCAAATTCTATCTTGAAGTTTTTCACATGATTATCGATTGTTTTTACTAATATGAGTGATCTTAAAGACATTCATGATTGATTGATAGATTGTTTGGAGTGCACGCTAAATTAATTTGTTAATTGATCTATATCTAGTATAAGTTAGGGAATACGTAATCGTTCTCGACACTTTACACAAGTAGAAAACACGAGACCTTGCGGAGGGGATTCCGTGGAGCAATTGTGTGTAGAAACAACGCTAGAAAGTGAACCAAGCTTAACCGAGTTTAACTACTAGTACTAAACCTAAATTCATAAATCTTAATGCATTCGGGAATTACATCTTGTAAGCGGACCTCAAGGTGGTTCTTTTGAATAGAATCGATAACTAAGCGGACTGTTACTCAGTGAAATTAGGGATTTTGGGGCTAGCTAAGCGGACCTGCTATCCTACGGTACTGGTGATAATCATGACTAATAACAAGTAGAATAGAACATAACTTGATTCATTGTTTCGTAACGAAGAAGGATTCCTTGATCTTCTCTCTCTTATTGCTTTCATCTTTCAACTTTCGATTTTAATTGCTTTCTTTATTTTCTTTTGCTTTTTACACCCCCCTTTCGTGATAATTTTTACAACTAGAATCTCTTGCTCCTCGTGGGATCGACCTTGACTTCCATTATATTATTTTTAATTGAGTGGAAATATTGAATTAATTTGATTGCACCTACGACACGCATCAAATTTTGTGGCGCTCTTGGGGAGCAAATGGATGATTTTAGTTGTTTTTATTTTTCTTTTTGCTTTATTCTTGCTTTGTTGGATTCTATTCCGTATCTAACTTAAGTTTTTGAATCTTATTTCGGGTGCCATGTATGGTGGACGAGAGCAAGCATATTACAACAATCAATACGGTTTTCAACCTCAACATTATGACAACTTCCAACCATCCTTAGGATACAATCAAAACCAATATTTTGGCTATGACAAATTTCCTACGAGAACCTTATGGATATTCTCATACATATCAACAACCTTATGACGGGTATGTAAGTGGACAATCACATGGATGGAAGGATAGTTATGCATCTAACAATTTGTTTTCTAGTAATGTGCGGACAGAGAATTTGGAATATACTCCTCTTCATCGTGTTTTTCCTTCACTTTTTCCAAAAGAGGAGATACGATCTATAAACTCTATAAACGGTGGTAAGCGTGTGAACGTCGGAAACTTGCACGAAATTATACAAATTGGAGGATGATGGAGACTCGGAAGAGCTTGTCGCGAGAAATTAGTAGGACTATTCATATGGAACTTAAACGACGTCGGGACAAAGGTTATGAAACCGATGAAGATTCTTATTATGGTGAGTCCGAAAATGAAGATGATTGTGTTGAAAAGGACCAACCTTTGGATACTTTTGATGACGATAGTGTAGCTTACTCAAGCCTTGATCTTAATAATGATCAATCACCTATTCAAAAGGAAGAGCTTGAGGAAGATGCATTTATTGCTTGGAAAAAAATTTCTTAGGGAAAGATGGGAGTCCGCGGAAGTGTATGAATGTTCCGACAATGAGGAAGTTATTCCAACTCCGGATCATAATAACGATCCTTCACCTATTCAAAGGAGGAGATTGGGTGTGACTTACCTATTGTTGTAAACAAAGTATCACCCGCACAAGAAGATCTTACAATCTATACCGATGAGAATCACTTTAGTGAATGGCCCGATTCCGATGATGAGAATGTTGAAGAGATGATACTAGAGGATGAAACCACATTCATTGATTTTGTGGAAGACCCAATTGAACTTGCGAATGATTTTAATGATACTGAGACTTTGGTTAAGGTAGAAAACGACGAAGAATGGTTGCAAGGTTTAATAGAGGACCACGATATACAAGAGGTAAGTAGTTCACTTGAATTTTTAAGGATGAAGAGGATTCTATAATACAAGAATTTGTGAAAGGTTTGTCTAACCCTTTGCCTATTGATTCTTCTCCTTTACCTATTATTGGTTTGAATGTATGTGCTTGAAAGTATTTTTGGATGATTTTGTTTCTAAATATCCACCATTGGAAACACTTGATGCTAACACCATGCAGGTTTGCCAAGAGGAATACATGGAAGTTCCCAGAATTCTATGTTCTTTATACACTTCCGAGTGTGGACGAGAATAAGTGTGGGGAAATTTCTATCGAACGATAATTTCATTATTATTTTCTTGTGCTAATATTTGTATGGAGTTATTGTTTGCAAAACAGGTATTATGGGTGGATCCTCAAATTTTCAGATTGTTAGTATATGGGGAATGAATCATACAAGAGCCAAGTCGGGCCGTCGACTTTAAAACAAGCGCTTAATGGGAGGCAACCCATCGGTTTTGTATTTCTTATCCTTTTGCTTTTTGTTATTTCTTTTTCTTGTTTCTTATCATGTTAAAATTTCCCACCTTGACTTTACTAGGAGGATTCAATTACATTGAGGACAATGTAAGGTTTAAGTGTGGGGGAGTGGTTAAGCATGTTTTTAAAACAAAAATTACAAAAAAATGAAAAAAGAAAAAAAAGAAAAAAAAAAGTTTTACTTAAAAAATTCCAACTTTTAAAGATTTTAGAGTCACTAGCATATTTCTAGTTATGTTTACATAGAGATTTTGACCGACATAATTGAACTTGGAAATGTTAGAGAACTACATTCGGATTTCTTGTTTGTTTGAGTGTTAAATAATGGATTTAATCATGCCGGTGATGCGAATTTGGTGCAGGGAGAAATGCGTTATTAGAGTTGCTGATCAATCATTAGTGGAGACTACCCGTATTCACATCATGAGAGGCACCCGACCAGAAAATTTCCATATACTAAAGAGCTTCTTTTGAGTGTGTGTCACCGTAAGTTAATTCGGGTAGAATGGTGAGCTACCCAACCTCCCACCAATAGAAGCACTACTCTTTGATCTCTTGAGTGCTAATTTTGTCAATCATGAGGGTGACGTCCATGGATGAAAGCTTCCTTCTTGTAGTTCGATTTGCGTTAGCACCATTCTCTCTCTCAACAACGGATCCATAGAAACACATTCATCATCAACAAGGAGCGACATCAAAATCTACAAGGAAAGTTGGAAAAGTTTAAGGTTTACAAGCAACGGAACGAGAAAAAGAGCAAATTTCAAATTCAAGTAAAAGCAACATACAATGAGCGGATTTTCACATATATGTTGAAGACTTACACTACAATGAGGTAATTTTATATTCAAGTATGAAGACTTATTCATGAAAGCGAAGAAAATTAAAAGGTGAGAATTTTTGAAGTTTATGATTTCAAGACGATACAAGTTGTGAAGAATCAAGCGGTAAAATACTTCTCCCACGGCCATGGTTTATTTTTGTATTTAATTTCTCTTCTTTTAATAAAAAAAAAAAAAAAAAAAAAAAAATTGAAAAAAAAAAAAAATAAAAGGAGAGAAAAACACAAGAGAAATATTTGTTCTTATTTTTATTTAATGAGCCGTGGGAAGGAAAATATATAAGGAAGTTTCAAGCGACAAGGATATTTAAGGTAAAAGAGTTAAGAATTGTTAAGAATTTATGAAATTCAAGGGTTTATCATCCATAGTTGAAACCGAAGACGAAGACCAAGAAGTTAAAGACGAGGAGCGGAAGACGTTTCTATTGGATGCCGTGAGAGTGGTGGTTTATCATAATTGGCGATCGGATGTGAAGGTAAGTAATTAATCTCATCCTCGATAATAATGGTTGATTTCCTTTCGTAGAGATCGTCAGAAAATGGTTTTTCAAAATATTAAAAGATGTGGGTTTTTCAAAATTTGGAAGTTATCCTTCCCACCATTCAACGTGTTGCGGGAATTCTCTCTTCATTCCTACCGTGCACACATGTGAGAACCATAAAAAGCCGTCTTTTTGAGTGCAATTATCATAAAATCCTTTTTAGTGAGGCGAAGTCGAGGCGAAATGCTTATTGATCGTTTCTCAAACACGCATTCTCTCATTATGGTGTGGTTATTTCTCACTCAACATTTAAGAACGAGAATATGTTCTTTAGTATTTCTAACTTCTTATTACTAGCATGCGAAATTCTATGTCCTCATAACTCTTTGGATGCTTGTGACGCTTGAAACGCTTTGAAGTTGTGAGTTTTTAGTTTGATTTGCTCGAGGACTAGCAAAGTCTAAGTGTGGGGGAATTTGATAGGTGTAGAATACACCTAATTTACTATCTAGTAGTTTATGCTTTCTTTGCTATTTTTCTTGTAAATTATGTATTTTACGCTTGTTTTGAGTTTTATAGCTACTTTGGAGTCGCACGGAGGAAAGAAGAAGAAATCAATCAAATTGAGCAAAAAGGGCAAAAAGGTCATTTCACCAAGGAGGGAGCACTATATGGAGCCCAGCCAAGGTTAAGGGGAGGTCAAAGAGGTGTCCCTTATCCAAAAGAAGGGAGTGAAAATAGCACATTTTGGGTGTACTAATGGTGGGTGTCCAATCCACCCACACCCTAAACCCGTAGACCCATACCCGTGCAGGATCCATACCCGCCCATTTAACTTAAACCTAAATCGAGGAAGAGTTATTTCTCTTCAATCATTTTTTCACCCGAGAGTAGAACAAATTTCAGCCATGGCTCTTTGCGGTGATAATGAGAAATTGGAAGAGAATAGAGAATCTCAAATCACTGCTAAATGGGGGATGATTAAGGTTCTCTGTGTATTGGTAATTAAGAATAAAAAGAGAATCGATTCATCTTGGAGGAGAACAGAGCTATGTGTTATCTGAATCTGAGGTGAATCTAGGGTTCAATTCGAGGAGGGATTTCGGTTGATTTTGCGACTAAATGAAGTTGAGAATCACTGAGATAAAATCGAGAGAAGATGAGAAGGGTCGATGCGAGAATTGAAGAATTGCACTCGAGTTGAGTTAGGGTTGGTGTTCTTGAAGATGGGTATTAATCGAGTTTGACAGAGGATTGCTCAAATTCTGTTTAATGATTCATTGAATTGAGTTGAATGGCTAAAATGAGCAGCTGTGGTATTGAAGCCGTGAAGAACTAGAAGAATTGTAGTTGGCTGATGAAGAGCTGATACTGCTTGTTGACCCAGAGAAGATGTTAAGAGATGGGCATGGGCTGGAATGTGATTAATGGTTTTGCTGTGAGAATTGAGATCAGTGAATTACAGGGAGGATTTCTGTTGAGCAAAGAAAGATGGGTTTTATTCAATTGAGATAGTAGAACTGTATAGATGGTTCTGGTGGTAATAGTTGATATGTTCATATGAACTAAGAATGGATTGAAGCTGCTGGGAATGACAGGGAGCATCAGCTGAGCTTGTGGAGTGCAGTGGTAGCTGCTGTTGCAGATGGTGGTAATTGTGAAACTCAGGTTACAATGGCTTGAGTTCAAGTGATGTTGTTCAGGGGAAGGATGAGTTGAGCTCCGGGCTTTGATGGTTTTGCGAGAATATGGAGGTGGTCTTGTGAGATTACAACCGAGGTTAATGAGTTGATGCGGGTACCATGTTGCAAGAACTAAGTGCAAGGGAAATGGAGGTGGAGTTTGTATGCTTTGGTTGAAATTTGGATATGGTGAGCTGAGAATGGAGTTTGTGGCCAAGATGGTTGAAGTGGAATTCTTTGGGGCAAATTCTTGTTGGTGGTAAGGAAATTTATTGAACCTAAAATTCGGGGAAGAATAGTTATTCTTTCTTTGCTTGTTGGTTTTGGAAATAGAGAAGAGCATAACGAAAAGGGTGTTGGTGGGTTGATTGGTAGATTTTGGAGGTTAAATTTGGCACCGTGTTGTTACCGATGGCTCTGGCGGGTTATAGATGCGAGATGGCAAGGTTTGAATCTAGGGCAGCTCAAGGCAGAGATGTATAGAGTTGGCTGGAGCAGATTGAGCATCAGGTTGAATTGGCAGTAATATGAAGACGAGTTTTTGTGTTGGCTGTGTATAACAACAGATATGCACTGGAGTAGTTGAGCTACAGATGAGAAGAGACTGATTAGCCATCATGGCTGGGCTGAGCACTGATGCACCATCTTGGTGCAACACAAGATGGCCTGGAAAGTGGCCTGGCTAGGACCAGTCAGCCGACTCAGCATTCTGACTCGAGTCTAACTCCTCTCGACTTGACCCGTTGGATTATTGACCGGCCGTTAAGTTTGACCTTTGACCGTTAGTCCTAACGGAGGACCAGGACGGAATATTCCGTCGAATATTCTCTCGGCGACAAAATTTTCAGGCGGCCGTGGCGACGTTTACCGGCCGGATTAGAGCCACAATCCCGATTTTCCGTGACCAAAATTCCCGAATTTTCTATGGACTTCTCTCATGGGTGTGAAGACTTGGGCTTGGAATTGGATGGAGAATTGGACTCAAACTTGGAAAGAGAAGGTGGAAGAGTTGAGAAAAGCTTGGATTTGGAAATTGAATTGCAAAAGGAAAAGGATTCTACTCCTTAGAAGATTTGGAGAATATTGAAGCCTATAAATAGAGAAGTTTTCTACAACTTCTACACACCTCTCTACACACACATCACTTGTGTTTTTGCTTGCTTTTCTAAGATTTTTCTTTTTAGTTATTTGTGTGAATTTGAAAATTCTTCTTTTAATTATTATTATTTGTGTGAATTTCAAAAACATGAGTAGCTAATTTTCTTATTGATTGAGGATGAATTCCTAGTTCTTAACATGATTTGAGTTTTTGTTTTCAAATTCTATCTTGAAGTTTTTCACATGATTATCGATTGTTTTTACTAATAGGAGTGATCTTAAAGACATTCATGATTGATTGATAGATTGTTTGGAGTGCACGCTAAATTAATTTGTTAATTGATCTATATCTAGTATAAGTTAGGGAATACGTAATCGTTCTCGACACTTTACACAAGTAGAAAACACGAGACCTTGCGGAGGGATTCCGTGGAGCAATTGTGTGTAGAAACAACGCTAGAAAGTGAACCAAGCGAACCGAGTTTAACTACTAGTACTAAACCTAAATTCATAAATCTTAATGCATTATGGGAATTACATCTTGTAAGCGGACCTCAAGGTGGTTCTTTTGAATAGAATCTGATAACTAAGCGGACCTGTTACTCAGTGAAATTAGGGATTTTGGGGCTAGCTAAGCGGACCTGCTATCCTACGGTTGGTGATAATCTGTGACTAATAACAAGTAGAATAGAACATAACTTGATTCATTGTTTCGTAACGAAGAAGGATTCCTTGATCTTCTCTCTCTTATTGCTTTCATCTTTCAACTTTCGATTTTAATTGCTTTCTTTATTTTTATTTTGCTTTTTACACCCCCCTTTCGTGACAATTTTTACAACTAGAATCTCTTGCTCCTCGTGGGATCGACCTTGACTTCCATTATATTATGTTTAATTGAGTGGAAATATTGAATTAATTTGATTGCACCTACGACACGCATCAGTTGGCTATGTATCAGAAAGCTGAACTGGCTTGCAGGATGTAAGCTATCAGTTCCGGTGTTTGAATACGATTGTATCAACACTTGCCTCTGTTGTCTGAACTTGTCTTGTTTTTCGTGTTTGGAAAAATAGGGAGGAGAACCTATTTATACAAGTCTTTTAGCCTAACCTTCGTATCTCGTGGGAAGTGGAAAAAGTGGAGTGATGGAGTAGTGGAGTCGTGTGTTAGTGTCACACGACCAGTCTTGCCCACTTCTCCCATCATCACTAACCATCCATGACTTCCGACACGTTCTTGTGATGGCGCGTTGCGCCGCACGCTGTAAAAACCGCCGGACCAATACCCCAAAGTATGTATCCCCCGGTTTGTGACATGATTGATGTCTCGAGTGTGTGGATCGTGGGACCCATAGAAAGTAGCATGTAATGCAAAATTGAATAACTGCGTTATTCAGGAGGTCGATACTTGTGAAGTATCGTGTGCATTTTATGCAGGTACTGCATCATGGTGTGGTAAAGTGACGGGTGGTGATCACCAAGACGCCTTACTGATCAATTAACTCCTGACCAGGGTTGTATAACCAAGCCGGTAAAGTTGGACGGACGAGATGATCTTTGAGACACTCATCTGCGACCGTTGATGGAATTAGGGTTTTGAAGAGGTGCGCAGGCATCACTTTCAGCTTGGTCGAAACCAAGCATGGGAAGTATTTTGGAAAGGACCGATAGGGCATGCGTGTAGACAAGATGCCGGTACACATCCGTACCTCACTTTGTCCCATGAAGGTGCGATCTAGGCCACTCAATTTGACCGGTAAAGAGGAGTGGTTGAGATCGATTTTGCAACAGAAATCTGATGCCGCAAAAGCCGCGCATCATGCCCACTTCGGGCACGTGTTCCAAGATGATCAATCTTGTTCGGTCTTGTCCGATCGGTCTGGCGTGTAGGTGGTAGGCTGGTGTTCACGCCTATACCTGACTGTCCCGTGAAAACGTGATCTGAGCCACTCAAATCGTCCAGCGAAGTTGAGCGGTCGAGATTAGTTTGCAATTGGGAAGTGTAACCACGCTAGTTTGGGCGGACGATTTGGGATAACCAGGCATGGTATGCCTTGGCCGACCGGGCGAGGAGATTGATGGGTCCACGGTGGTCATGTTGGTATGACCGGACCTGCTTAATCTAAACTTGGACCCTCCATTCGTGCCGAAGAAGATGGACGCTCGTGATGCTCAAAACCCTAATTTTGGCTTTCACGGCCGTGTAACCATGCTTTATTCGGGCGCACGAATTGGGATGACCAACCATGGTTGGTCCTGACCGATTGGTCGGGTATATAGGCGGAGCCCACGGTGATTGTGTTGACATGCTCGGGCCTTTTGAATCTACATCTACACCCTCCATTTATACCGCGAAGATGGATGGTTGAGACTGTTTTGTGACACATGTAATGTGCCGCAAACCCTAATTTAGGGTTTTCCGCCCATACCGCTCTGGTTTGGACGTTTTGGCAAGCTATGCCAATCTGGAGGCCGACCATGCGGGGTCCGCGTTGGTTCGGAAGCGAATATTCCATACCTGCTTGGGGGTTATGGAATTGATCTGGGCCATCCAATCATGCTGGTGAAGTTGGATGATCGAGATCATATCCGCATCGATACGGACAGATCCGGATGCTCAACCGGGCTAGTATAACACACCGAGAGTTGCTCAATCGGGCTAATATAACACACCGAGAGTTGCAGCACATGTACGGGTATTTCGTACATGCTTTCATTATAATGCTTGGAGGTTCGTGTTATTACGTGGAGAGCAACACTCGGTCGTCATTCCGCACCGATATAATGAGTACGGGAAATACAAGGCTGCTCACGCATTAATTAATAATGCTATAAATTCACAGGGTATATGGGATTGTTGCTACATGCTCCAACCTGGATGAATTTCATGTATTTTAATTCACAGAATGGGATTGTTGTCACATGCTCCATTCTAGGTGAATTAGTAAAGTGAAGAAGTATTCAACACTTATTAATGGCTTTATCTTTTACAAGATGTTAGCGCATAATTTTCTGGCTTTTTTACAATTTTAACCTTAAATGAAAATCCACCATCAACAACTTGGTAACACTACTTTTTTAGATGGGGTTCGACCATTTTCATGTTATTATAATGATGATTATGATGAGGATAGTGCTGATGAATAATTTGAAATAAGTAGGCATAGTGATCAGGAATTTGTTACTCCAATTAAGCTTAATAATGATAATGTTTCTAGTTCAAATCCAAATAATTTTAATAATTATTCACCTATTCAAAAGGACGAGGATTTGTCTAGAGATACCCCCGTTTTAGAAGATGTAGTATTTCCTTTTGATTACTGTTTATGGGTGAAAACTATTCCTCTATAATTTGGTAATTTGGGGTGTGGATGAGGAATGAATCTAAACCTTAAACAAATGCACTGCGGGGTGAGTGCTTGTAGATTCGAGAGATCAATCTGTGCAAGTCCGGCCTAAACCAAGAAATGGCCGTTCCAGACTTGTTTCGGTCACAAAGTGAAGGAGATGGGGTTGATCTTAGGGAGGAAAGCGAAGAAGGTGTTGAGATTTTGAAGGTGTTGGCTTTCTTATGACTTGTAACAGAAAGGTGAGCAGGCTTGTGATTGATGCAAGCAGGCTCTGGGTGTTGGAATACGTTTTGTATTAACACTTGGTTTTTTGTCTCGTCTGGACTTGTGTTGTTGTTTGAAATAGGGCGGAGAACCTATTTATACAAGTCATTGAGCCTTATTCACGTCTCTCGTGGGAAGTGGAGGAAGTGGAGTGATGGAGTAGTGGAGTTGTGCGTCGGTGCCACACGACCGCCTTGCCCACTTCTCCTGTTCATCTCTAACCGTCCATGACTTCCCGACACGTTCTTGTGATGGCGCGTTGCACGCTGCACGCTGTAAACCGCCAGACCAATACCCCAGTATGTATCCCCCCAGTTTGTGACATGATTGATGTCTGGAATGTGTGGATCGTGGATCCACGAAAGATAGCATGTAATGCTGAATTGAATAACCGTGTTATTCAGGAAGTCGATACTTATGAAGTATCGTGTGTATTTTATGCAGGTACTGCATTATGGTGTGGTAAAGTGATGGGTAATGACGCCTCACTAACCAAATAACTCCTGACCAGGGTTGTATAACCAAGCTGGTGAAGTTGGACGGATGAGATGATCTTTGAGACACTCATCTGCGACCGTTAATGAATATTAGGGTTTTTGAAGAGGTGCGCAAGCATCACTCTTCAGCTTGGTCGAAACCAAGCATGGAAAGGGATTTGGAGAGGACCGACCGGGTATGTGTGTAGACAACATGCCGGTGTGCACGTCCATACCTCACTGTCCCATGAAGGCGCGATCTAGGCCACTCAATTTGACCGGTAAAGTTGAGTGGTTGAGATCGGTTTGCGGCAGAAATCCATTGCCGCAAAGGAGTTGGAAACCGCGTGACATCCCTAGTTTGGGCACGCGTTTCAAGACGACCCATCTTGGTCGGTCTTGGTCGATCATACCAGCGTGTAGGTGGTAGGCTGGTGTTCACACCTATACCTGATTATCCCATGAAAACATGATCTAAGCCACTCAAATCGTCCGGTGAAGTTGAGTGGTCGAGATCAGTTTGCAATTTGGGAGGTGTAACCACGCAAGTTTGGGTGGACGGTTTGGGATAGCCAGGCATGGTATGCCTTGGCCGAACACATGAGGAGGTAGATGGGCCCACGGTGGTCATGCTGGTATGACCGGCCCTTGCTTAATCTAATCTGTGACCCTCCATTCGTGCCGGAGAAGATGGACGCGCGTGATGCTTGAAACCCTAATTTTGGCTTTCAAAAGCCGTGCGCCATCTCTTGTTTGGGTGACAATTTTGTCACGACCAACCATGGTTGGTTTTGACCGATTGGTCAAATGTGTGGCGGGCCCACAGGTGATCGTGTTGACATGCTCTGGGCCCTTTGAGTCTACATCTACACCATCCATCTATACCTGCGAAGATGGATGGTTGAGACTGTTTTGCGACACATGTAATATGCTGCAAACCCTAATTTAGGGTTTTCCGTCCATAATGCTTGGTATGAACGGTTTCTTGGCAAGCTAGGCCAATGACCGACCATGCGGGGTCGGCCGTGGGTATTCCATACACCTTGGGGGTGATGGAATTGATCCGGGGTCATCCAATCATGCTTATGGAGTTGGATGATCAAGATCGAATCATATCCGGACTGATACGGTCAGTCCGGATGCTCAATCGGGCTAGTATAACACACCGAGAGGGGCTCAATCGGGCTAGTATAACACACCGAGAGTCAGCCTGTACGGGTATTTCGTACATGGTTTCATTATAGTGCTTGGAGGTTCGTGTTACTCTGTAAGAGTAACACTCGGTCGTCATGCCACACCGATAATGAGTACTGAAATACAAGGTGATATGAAATTCACGGGAAGGGATTGTTGCTACATGCTCCAACCTGGAGGAATTTCATGTATTCACAGAATGGGATTGTTGCTACATGCTCCATTCTTGGTGAATTAAGTGAGGGAGTATCCAACACTTATAAATGGCTTTATCTTTTACAAGATGTCAGCGCATGATTTTTTCGGTTTTTACAAATTTAACCTTAAACGAAAATCCACCATCAACATTAAGTCCCCTGCCTAGCACATAATGGTTACATTATTGTGTGGTAGGCATGAGATGGTGACATACATATATACTGAAATGACCAGGCTAAAGTAGATACATATTTACTCTGATAGTCGGGCATTGCCACTGAACCGGTTGGTTCTGATTAAGGATGCGAAGGAAACAGGACTTGAAATGGTGAGTCGCTTTGGTTCCTATTGTACATATCCGAGCTCGCCGCTTCTTCAGTGTACTTCTTTCATCATACACGGCTTTCCTCGGGTATATCCGATAAGCCTCGTTGATTGTTATCCCGAATTAGCACCTTCATAGGTGGCAAGTAAAGACTTCTTTTCCTTCCGGGATTACGTGACTTGTGAGATTATAAAGAATCATCTCACGTGGTCGTTTATTCTATATCTCAGGTATTGCTCTGATCTTCCGATTGACTGATCGATTGATTTGGTTTTTTGATTTTTTTTTTTGTGCGCTCATAACCTCCTCTCCTTTGCAGTTTATCATGGAAGCGGTGACGATCATTCTCGTTGCTTCCCGTAAAGAAGTTTCGAAGTTGACAAGCCCGAAAACCGTGCACACGAAGATGTAATGGCTAAGATCGATCTTCGCTCGCGAAGTTGGCCGTGCTATACAGGGAATGTCTATTTCACACCTTCGTATTGCAAGAGGACGTATCTGTGCACTTTCAGCTGCGATTGACATGGAAGAGCGGTGGAGGCGCGAGGAAACGCTGCAGACACTAGTGAGCGCAAGGGCAGAGAGATTTGCAGCGTGGTTGAAGAGGCGGAGAGTTGAGCATAAACGACCTCCGAGTGAAGACAAGTGTGATTACCCGATCCAGGACGGCGTGATAATTCTTGATTCTGATACAGACGAACCTGAACATGTGAAAGCAATTTGCGCGGCCCCTGGTGTTGCTATGCCCTTTGATGCTCCCGCTGGTGATGTTGGGATGGAATGCGCTGCTGCTGCGGAGATGTCTGATGAAGCAGCTGAGGTAGATTCGAAGGGAGGAGCATCAACAGGTGACGGCGATGAAGTAGAACCTGACAGTGGTGCAGGCGATGTCGATCCTCTTGACGGCTAAAACCTCTTTTCTTCTTTCTTCTTTCCAAGTATATTTTGTATGCTTGAACATCTTCCTTGTACTCGGTGGCGGCCGGGTTCAAGGTTTTTCCTCCATTTGATTGTTTGAATAAAGTTTTTCTTTTATAATCCTTTGTCAAGATCGCAATCGAACCTTCTCAGGCGCAAGGGTGCGCCTTCACACATAATCCTTAGTGATAAAAGAAGTAATACTATAATGGAATATCCACGGACCTGTGCTCCTGATGCAAGATCTTCTTGGCTTTGCTGGGGCAGATGGCTCAAATCATTTTCCTTTTGTGCACACGTTCTATTTCCTTCTTCCCATGAGATGCTTGTTTAGGATTTCCTTTCTTGCTCAGTATGTTGATTTAGGCCGACTCAGGGCTTTGTGTTTTTAGGGGTAGAGAGGTTCTCAGATGGAAATAATACTTCAATTAAATTGAGAATTGAAAATTGGGACCCTAACTGTGAATGCAAGTATTGCAATCATTTTCTGGAGGAATTACAAGTATGACATGAAACTGTAAAAAGGAAACACGCTGGAAAAATAGCACAGCATTTTAAAGAGTGGAGGATCTTTGGAAAGTGGTAGCACAAGATCTTAAGTTCGTTAGGGTTTGAGCCATCGTGAGTGAATTGTTATGCCCTCTAGTTTATCGGGCGTTGATGAGTTTGCGGTAGCCGCCTAGGATAACATCTCGCTACTGTGTACGGTTCATCTTCTCTTTTTCGTAGGCAAGTCGGGTGGAGTGGTCATCTTCACCGTCACGCTCCCAACATTGAATGTAGTCGCCTTCGTCACTGTGTCTCCAATTCCAAACGGGTTTGGTCGTGCGAATACTTGGACCTTGGCCTCATCGTCTTTGACCAAAACAGCCTTCCACGCTCCCGATAAAACGCTTGAAAGGGCCGGCCTCCCATTCACATCTCTTAGCCGGGGTTGGTT
This sequence comes from Papaver armeniacum, assembly GCA_023531295.1. NCBI lineage: Eukaryota > Viridiplantae > Streptophyta > Magnoliopsida > Ranunculales > Papaveraceae > Papaver > Papaver armeniacum. Next base: position 67,618 of record JAJJWW010007869.1, on the reverse strand, counting down.
TGTTGATTGGAGCCACCCGTGGACTTGTCGGAATGAGGGGCGGTAGGTTGAAAAGAGAGTTGTGTGGTGAGACATACTTGACATCGGGACCTTTCAATGTATGCCGACAGGCTCTCCCTGGGAAGTTGTGTCACATCGGCACGTTGGTGCGGCAAAGAAACAATCATCGAGGTCCCGAGAAGGCGTGTTGGAGATTCTTTCAATGTACCGAAACCGTAGAGAGACAGACTTCCGGATGGCTTTGTTGTCCTGCATCCAAGAGCGCCCTAGGATCATGTCGTAGTTGGGATGATCTTTGACTATGTAGAACTTTGCTTGCGTCGAGGCATCACCCAATTTGACTTCAAGATCAATGTATCCATATGCATCTCTAAGCTCTCCCGCTGAATCTTTAACTACGGTTGGGTGACGAGTAGCTTCCTCGCTTCGAAATCTTTGCCGCTCTCAAGGTCTTGATAAGAATGATGTTAAATTCGGAAGCCGTATCAATTAACACGCTATCGAAATCAACGTTTCTCAAACGAGCGACGGTTAGGAGTCCCCGGTTCCATTGCTCATGTCTTTCGGAAAGACTGGGGTTCCCCGGATCAACCTCGGATGCAAACGCCTACTCGACACAACGTGGTTGAGGGCCACAAATATGTCTTGACGCTGTCCTTTGATAAGTACAAGATTTCACATATGTGCTCCATCATAGATTGTACGGTCTTGCGAACAGAATCCCAAGAAATCATGCAGTTCCTGATAGGTAAAGGGTCTCTATGAACACCCTCGTTTCCAAGATGGAGTTCCCATGTCTCTACCTTTTCCCTGAATATTTGTTTCAACCTGTTGCAATCTTTGGTTGGATGATGGACGAACCTGTGGTAGCAACAGTATCTGGGATCTGCCATTTCTTCCTCGGTTGGAGGACGTCTGATAGGGGGCAGCTTTACGGCGTCATCTTGGATCCACGCTTCCAAGAGCTCTATCACTTCGTTCATGGGAAAAGGAAAACCCGTGTCTTTAGTGTTTTGTGCAGGAGTTTTGTCTGCTCCTTTTCGAGACGAAGTCTTGTGTGCCGGGGATGTCCGCTTGGTTTGTTGTTCCGTCACTGGAGCTTTCCTTTCTCTCCTCCGCCCACTACGCTCACAGAAGGACCGGTGTTGTATTGCTTGTTCATGAGGCGCCTGCTCCCTCGACTTTCACGTAAATCTTCACTTCGAACTATTCTGGTTCTTTCTAGCAATGCTGGTGCAGTTGTTGCTGAACGCTTGGCAGCTTCATGGAGTTCAGAGAACGTTTGAAAGCCCAGATTCTCTAACAGAGCGCGGTATATGGGTATCATCCCGTTGATGCACAACTCCACCAATTGTCGTTCGGTGACGTTCGGGTCATGACAATCCAGCGCTTGAGTTCTCGAATCTTTTGACGAAGTCGTTAGGATGCTCGTTGTTCCGCTGAAGAATTCTTCCTAGATCTCGAAAAGGTGATTTGTTCGTACACGAAGAAATACTTTCGTAGAAAGCACCGACCATCTCGCTCCGGCTTGGATATGGTGTTAGGCGCGATGTTGTTGTACCAGGTGTACGCCCTCCCCGTAAGTGATTTCGAAAATTCTTTCAGGCGCAGAACATGATTGTATTCATGTTCCCCCAAGGATTCCAAGAACCGAGAGACATGTTCACGAGCATTACCAGTACCGTCGTAGAGGGAGAACTGGGGAGAGTTGTAACCTCTCGGAAGAGGGATTCGTTGCATATCTTGAGGGTATGGAGGTTGGTGTTGGTGTGCATCCGTCAGATTTCCTTTGCCTCGGCTTTGAAGGAGTCGTTCTAGATCCTCACGTGTGATGAAGTTGGGTGTCTAGTCCCTTTCTCTTGAACATTCAGGAGCAACACGAGCTTCTTCACTCATGTGGGCCCGAGTGGAAACGCCTGCTCCGGGTGAATTGAAGGCATTTCTTGTTGGCTCCAAAGATTGACGTGAATCCCGCGGCAATCGTTCAGTCAAGGTCTTGAGGAAAGTGAGTACCTCCTTCTGAGTTGCGGCCATATCTGTTTGAGTCTTAGCAAGAACTTCCTGTTTCTCCATCAAGTCTGCAACGGTAATAGACGGTGGTCCTCCTCTTGTGCCTCCTGCTCCTCGTCCTGATGGGGGAGTGAAAGTTGTTGCTCTGGTAACCACTGGAGGTGTTACGCTCGAAGAGATACCGGGATTTGCGGCTGCTCTGGCTCTGGTGATGGGAGGCGTTACACCTACTGGGATGTCTCCTGCTCCGCTAGTGTTGGTGACAGAGGTAACGGCTCCTCGAGATGTGTTGGCTACGGTAGCTCCACTGACAAGTACATCAACACCGGGAGTGTTATCCACGCTAGCTCCGTCCGAATTGATTGCTGATCCAGACCTGAGTTCCACCATCTTGAAATGAATTGTTGATCGAATTGGTTCTAAGATCTACCCTTTTTGAAATTGATGAAATCGAATCGGATTTCTCAAGAAATTGACTTTACAACCGAGAGATTAATCTCCCACTGTGGTCGCCAATTGTTTATGGGTGAAAACTATTCCTCGCAATTTGGTAATTTGGGGTGTGGATGAGGAATGAATCTAAACCTTAAACAAATGCACTGTGCGGTGAGTGCTTGTAGATTCGAGAGATCAATTTGTGCAAGTCCGGCCTAAACCAAGAAATGGCCGTTCCATACTTGTTTCGGTCACAAAGTGAAGGAGATGGGGTTGATCTTAGGGAGGGAAGCGAAGAAGGTGTTGAGATTGTGAAGGTGTTGGCTTGCTTATGACTTGTAACATAAAGGTGAGCAGGCTTGTGATTGATGCAAGCGTGCTCGGGGTGTTGGAATACGTTTTTGAATTAACACTTGGTTTTCTGTCTCGTCTGGACTTGTGTTGTTGTTTGAAATAGGGCGGAGAACCTATTTATACAAGTCATTGAGCCTTATTCACGTCTCTCGTGGGAAGTGGAGGAAGTGGAGTGATGGAGTAGTGGAGTTGTGCGTCGGTGCCACACGACCAGTCTTGCCCACTTCTCCTGTTCATCTCTAACCGTCCATGACTTCCTGACACGTTCTTGTGATGGCGCGTTGCATGCTGCACGCTGTAAACCGCCAGACCAATACCCCAGATATGTATCCCCCGCCAGACATGATTGATGTCTCTGGAATGTGTGGATCGTGGATCCACGAAAGATAGCATGTAATCTTTGAATTGAATAATCGTGTTATTCGGGAAGTCGATACTTATGAAGTATCGTGTGTATTTTATGCAGTACTTGCATTATGGTGTGGTAAAGTGATGGGTAATGACGCCTCACTAACCAAATAACTCCCGACCGGGGTTGTATAACCAAGTCAGTGAAGTTGGACGGATGAGATGATCTTTGAGACACTCATCTGCGACCGTTAATGAATATTAGGGTTTTTGAAGAGGTGCTCAAGCATCACTCTTCAGCTTGGTCGAAACCAAGCATGGAAAGGGATTTGGAGAGGACCGACCGGGTATGTGTGTAGACAGCATGCCGGTGTGCACGTCCATACCTCACTGTCCCATGAAGGCGCGATCTAGGCCACTCAATTTGACCAGTAAAGTTGAGTGGTTGAGATCGGTTTGCGGCAAAATCCATTGCCGCAAAGGAGTTGAAAACCACGTGATATCCCTAGTTTGGGCACGCGTTTCAAGACGACCCATCTTGGTCGGTCTTGGTCGATCATACCAGCGTGTAGGTGGTAGGCTGGTGTTCACACCTATACCTGATTATCCCATGAAAACGTGATCTAAGCCACTCAAATCGTCCGGTGAAGTTGAGTGGTCGAGATCAGTTTGCAATTTGGGAGGTGTAACCACGCAAGTTTGGGTGGACGGTTTGGGATATCCGGGCATGGTATGCCTTGGCCGAACACATGAGGAGGTAGATGGGCCCACGGTGGTCATGCCGGGTATGACCAGCCCTTGCTTAATCTAATATGTGACCCTCCATTCGTGCCGGAGAAGATGGACGCGCGTGATGCTTGAAACCCTAATTTTGGCTTTCAAAAGCCGTGCGCCATCTCTTGTTTGGGTGACAATTTTGTCACGACCAACCATGGTTGGTTTTGACCGATTGGTCAAATGTGTAGGCGGGCCCACGGTGATCGTGTTGACATGCTCTGGGCCCTTTGAGTCTACATCTACACCATCCATCTATACCTGCGAAGATGGATGGTTGAGACTGTTTTGCGACACATGTAATATGCCGCAAACCCTAATTTAGGGTTTTCCGTCCATAATGCTTGGTATGAACGGTTTCTTGGCAAGCTAGGCCAATGACCGACCATGCGGGGTCGGCCGTGGGTATTCCATACCGCTTGGGGGTGATGGAATTGATGCGGGGTCATCCAATCATGCTTATGGAGTTGGATGATCGCGATCGAGATCATATCCCGACCGATACGGTCGGTCCGGATGCTCAATCGGGCTAGTATAACACACCAAGAGGGGCTCAATCGGGCTAGTATAACACACCGAGAGTCGGCACATGTACGGGTATTTCGTACATGGTTTCATTATAGTGCTTGGAGGTTCGTGTTACTCCGTAAGAGTAACACTCGTCGTCATGCCACACCGATAATGAGTACTTTGGAAATACAAGGCCGATATGAAATTCACGAGAAGGGATTGTTGCTACATGCTCCAACTGGAGGAATTTCATGTATTCACGAATGGGATTGTTGCTACATGCTCCATTCTTGGTGAATTAAGTGAGGGAGTATCCAACACTTATAAATGGCTTTATCTTTTACAAGATGTCAGCGCATGATTTTTTCGGTTTTTACAAATTTAACCTTAAACGAAAATCCACCATCAACAATTACGTAGCTAATAATGGTTTAGAGGAACGAGTTTCTTCTGAGAATATTTTTTTAGAGTCTAGTGATTTAGAAACATTAGTCTTAGACAAAGAAAATGAACTCGTAGAGATGAGTGAGGATGAACCTGACTTAGAAGAATCAATTGACCATTTTCAGGAATCAGATGACCTTGAAATTAGGGAAGTTGTGACTAGTCTTCTAGAGACACTGAAAACTCTAAGTTTGGGGGTGATTATCATTCTCCATGTGCCTTAACTCCTAGAAAGGTCCCTCACTTGGGACTTGACATATGTGCCTCAACCATTTTAAAAGATTATCTTCATACACGTTTTCCTGAACCTAGTGATGTCCATAGGGAAGTTCAGTTGTTAGAAACCCATCCTCTGGTTGATGTGGTTAGCCCAGGCTATGATACCCAGATTGATTTTGTTTTCCCACCAAATATTTTTCAACCAATTGTGGGAATGTATGAGTTCAAAATGTGTAAGTTATTAAATTCTGAGACCAAACCTAATTATTTTAGGAGAATAGAAACGACACATTTGCTTAAGAATGACCACTACTCTCATTGTGGTCAACTGTGTGAGTCAAAACTGATTGACTTAAAGGATCCTCAATTATTCAGGTTATTATTATGTGCTTCTAAGTTCTTATTTGAGTTTTTACAGACTTTACAACCTGAACCGGATCTTAGTTTTGAGGAATTCCATCAAATGAAAATATTTTATCTCGACCCAGTTATAGAGCCTGAACCTAAACCACAACTAGATGTAGTTGTCTTAAACAGAAACTAGACAAGGGTGTGCTTTATTTGTTAATTTTCTTGGCATGTTGCAGATTCCTTTTACTTGTGATAGCTCTATTTGGTTTTGATGACCCACAGAGATTTCGGCTATTACTTTATGATTTTATGAGGTGACTAATCCTTTCTTAGTCTAGCTGAAGACTTTAAACTTAGCACTTCTTGGGAGGTAACCCAATATTCATGCGACACGGTAATATCTTTCCTTAACTCTTTTACTTCAAATGGTAACAGTTTCTCCTTGTTCATGCTTTTAATTTTATCTTTAGAACATTGAGGACAATGTTAGTTTTAAGTTTGGGGGTATGGGAGAAACATTTTAGTTGCATTGTTAAACTCCAGAGCCTAGAAATTTATGCTTATTAAGGATGGCACTAACCAATCTAAGTGGATGGAAGCATTTTGGTTGTAGGAGTTGAGGAACCAATCTTATTAGATGGAAACATCTAAAGAGTCTATTCATAAAAGCACACAGCTCAGGTGTTAGAATTAAAGAAAAAACATGGTAGTTTCGCAATATCTCGTTGAATCCTTTTCACTTCTATTTTTATTTTGTTTTCTTTAAAATATGTTTCTCTAAGTGATTAGGTGGGACTCACAAATCAAGTTGTTACCACTGCTAGGGTGAAATAGAGTGACGGAGATACAAAAAAAAAAAAAAAGTGAAAAAGAAAAAAAAAAGAATTATTATGAAATGTGAAAAAAAAAAGAAAAAAAAAATTGAGACCAGACCACCAGACCAACCGGAATAAATTCAATAAAGTCGACCAATGGTACCCTTGTATATGCCAGCTGAGTTGACCTAGAGTTAGGATTATCGACCACTGGTTCCCTTGTATATGCCAGTGTGTTGATATTAGTCCAGACCAGTATCTCAGTCCATTAGGATAGGTTCATTTTGGCAGTGGCCTTCAGACAGATATGGGAAACACCGTTCACTCAGTCAACATCAAAACCATCTATGTTTTTCTCTATATCCATCTCTTAATCTATCCATGTGATTGGTTGACTCCGGTTATGATGTCCAGAAACTACCTGAGTAGAGCTCTGTCACTTATATATAAATTTTAGTATGCTTGAGTGCAAACTCGTATACAACAATTGGAATTTCGCATCAGGGTACTTCCTCCTGTAGTCAATAAGTGTGCCAACCAAGGAGATTCTTTAGTTCCTTCCAAGGTTCTGCGTAGATAGCTAGGGTTTGGAGTGTAAAGGTTTTGTGGGTATATCTCTTGTAAACCCTCCCGAGACTATAACTCGGCCACTAGGTCCACCTAGGGGTTTAAAGGCTTATTGCATACGCAAAATGCAATCGACGATGCCTGCGACAGTGAGTTAGGATTTTATTTTCTAGATTTGATTTGCTCGAGGACTAGCAAATAATAAGTTTGGGGGTATTTGATAAACGCATTTATGTGTCTATTTTGATCTAGATTATTTGTATTGTTAGTGCTCGATTTTATACTTATTTGATTATTTTATGTATTTGTAGGTGTTTTTGGAGAAATAAGCTTTTGCGGGAAAATTGGCTCGAAAAGTGGTATTTGCTCACCCTGGGAGTTTTGATATTTACACCCTTCAAATGGATAAGGGGTACCCAGCTGATAAGGGGCAACCCCAGGCAACTACTATTGGCACACTGGAATTGGATAGGGGGAGGTCATCTTCCTTATTTGAATTTCACAAATAGGCGGGAAGATGTTGCAGCGTCTGGCAGAGTTGGATTTGATTTTTAGATATGTCCGGCGGAGACTCAAGCACATAATTTGATTTCTTTAGGCCTGTTAAGGCTAAACAGGAATGATAATACTGTTTGGATTGATTGGATAGGGCTAGATACCAACTTGAAGCAAAACAGGGGTGAGGGTATTTCGTAAGTTTCTGGATCGAGATTGGTGAGATTTTATGGGAACTTTCTCGTTGGTATAGATCGGTGTGGGCTTGCTACGACTAGACATGGTTAGTATGTGGGTTGTAATCGAAGAAAATCAAGTTTCCATATTTATCTCACGTAAACAGAGAAGTAGAAAGCTTTGGGAGTTTGGGTGAGATTCTATTGGAGTTTTTCATGGATTTGGGTTCGGATTTGGATTCGGATTCGCTGTTCACAGTGATACAGGGAAGGTAATGAAGTTGGATTCGATAAAAAAAGAAGTTCACCGGACTTCCATCAAAACAGGGAATTGGTTGTTATATTTGGGAAGTTATGTGAAAAGAATGGGAAATATTACTCTCTGTGGATTTCGTGTTATCCTCAAGAGATTTTGGGACGTCAGATTTTACTAAAGGACTCGTAAAGAAAACTTGAAGAGGATTATTCGCATCTTGGCAGAGAAGAAAAGAGGAGAAGAAAAAGAAAGATATGCCCGGGATTTAGTTGCCCTGTGGTGTATAAAAGGATGGGTTCGAGTGATAGAAGGGGAATCGAGAGTTTTGGGGTTGTTAGGAGAAGTATGGGAAGTTGCAGAGTCAAGAACAAAAGCTGCAAAGTAGTACCGAGAAGAAGAAGAAGAATAAAGACTTCGTGGACAAATCAGAAACCGTTAACTTTTCTTTTAAATTCCATATCTTTTGTAACAATTTCTCCAACAATTAGTTCAAGTTCGCAACAGCTCTGTAACAGTGAGTTCCGTAACAGTTGGTTTTGTAACAATTATCTTTGTTACAAACTCGCTGCATTATATTATTTTCCAATAAAAACACCTTTTGAGCCATGTTTCTATCTTGTGGGTGTGTTTTCGACATGAGGAGCTAAACCCAAACACTGGGACGATGGAGGAAGCCACGTTTCACAATTGGTTGGTAACTATAATGATTCTTCATGACTTTTTGCATTGATTTAATTGATTTATGATTTTTACTAATTAGTTGTGACCTTGTCTAATGACGTATGCTTAGACTTAGAGCTTTTGATACGTCATGCTTATGATTTACAATTAATCTTTTACAAAATCTACCTTTGGCAAAGAAATAGAGTCCATAAAAGAGCTAGAAGTGTTATGAATCAATATACGAACCAATTGAATGTGATTAATGGTGGAATCCTGAGTCTCAGTACCTCTCGTTATCGTGACAATCTTGTGAATATATTTTCTTTGTTTTTAGTGTTTTCTTAAATCAAACCTTTACAAGCCCGAGTTGAGCGAACTTTACTATCACTTCTACAACAACTTCAAAATCACATCACTCCTCGACTAAAGTTCTTGCTTTCCAGACTCAAGATGAGTTCAGCACCATCTTGAGTCTGAGGGGGGGTGTTACGAGATACTATAGTATCTTTACATATCTTCTTCTTAACTGCATATATATTGAGTGTTGTCATAATATTGTACGTATCTTTTGTATATTTTGTTTCCATTTTTCTCGTTGTAATCTTTGTATATGTACTATGGCTTTGTCCATCTAATAAACACAATGCAATAGAGATCTTTCTCTCAATCTGTTTAGTTTCCTCTGATGCTCATGTTTTATCAATGGTGAGTGTTCTCGACAAATACAGGATGGTTTTAGAAGTTGAAATGGGGAAGAGCATTGGGTGCAAGGCGATTCACTATATTGGTTTGAGTTTTCATGAAATTGGATGAGATTATTGTAGAGATTTCAAACAACAAGATAAGTGTTGCTACCACTGAATTATGCGGATGAATGATGGGTTATAGTCGTTGTGGTTGAGGAATTAGAAGATCAAGAAGAGCATGGAGATGTAGTTCACATTTGCATGATTTATATGGGCTGACACCAGCATTACTAGGGGCTGATACCATTTAGCCGATCCAACGGTCAAGATCGCTTAAGATCTTTTTGTCCTATATGAAATGGTATCAGCCCCTAGTAATTTGGTATCAGCCCATATAAATCGTGTGAATTTGTGGCTATCTGGTGAAGTTTCAATACTAAAACTTAGCAAGATGGAAAAGGTAAAGAGGGTGTTGTGTGTTGTTGTTATGAAGTAGATGAAAGGGATTGATGAGTATAATGACATTATTGCGTTCAAATTTGTTTTTAGTTTGGATAAAACTGATGCAATAAAATAGATAAAACTGATGAAATAAAATAGATAGGAGCTTGTTGTTGCTGTTACAGGTTTAGGGGGCCGTAAACAAAGGGTTTGAACAATGAGCTTGTTGCTTTATTGACTCAAATTGATTGTTGTGAGTGATTTTCTTGTTGTTGTGTATGATTCTTGCTTCCTTCTACACAACAAGACCAACTATAACACCGGAAATGTTTCCTTTATTGCCAATGAGATTTAATTCAGGAGTAAGTAATACCTTTTCCTTATTTTTATATATGTAATGCAATTTATATGTGTTTTCTTATCTGTAACACAATTTCTTTGAACAGATCTTAATTATATGTAAGTTGTCTTATGGATTTGATTTGTATGCTTATATTTGATTTTCTAGGTAATTTATATGTAAAATGTGATGACTGAAAGTGCACATAAATTGTTTCCTCGATTGCTTGAAAGATAAAGAAGAAGAGCAGTGAGTTAGTTCGATTTAACTCGGTTACGGTGAGATGAATGAGGGCTTTTTATGTCTTTTTACATGGTAGAATTACTGCCACCTAAGCACTAAATATTGTTAGCCATTTAAAAAAAAAAACGGGATGGACAAGGTCAAAGTATTGGCATTTAATATACAATGAAAAAAACGTGGGTTTTTTCTTAATTGCATTTCCCCACATGGGCATTTTACTAAAAACCTCGTTTTTCTTTTTTTGGATGATTCTAATTTGAAAAGACGAGGGTACCCAAATACACCACAATCTTTAAATTATCCACCTATAAGTCCTCTTACCGAAAGTGATTGTCTATGCACAAAGTCGAGACAATACGATAAATCGGTATTCACACTTTGTGTGATCGTCTATGGATATGAGATCGAGACAATACAACAATCAAAGTGTGATTAGTTGATAATAGGTTCGGACTTAACCAAACTCTATAGGATCACTATCAAGTAATACAGAGTTAACGTTTGTGTATTTTACTTTTAATTATAATAAATAATTATAATTGTGGAAATAGAAAAGTAAAAGACACAACAAGATTTTGTTAACACGGAAACTGCAAATGCAGAAAAAACCGGGACCAAGTCCAGAATTGAGTACTCTCAGAATTAAGCCGCTATACAAAATCTAAACCAACTTCGTATAGTTGAGACCAAGCAACTAACCCTAGTTCACTTAGTTTCTTAATTTATTTCGGACCGGGATCTCCATGAGTAATTAAGGAATATCTTTGAACAATAAAAGATAAGAGTTCTTGTTCGTGTTCAAAGTATGTTGACATATTTTCTTTGTAAATCATCTTTCATATTTACAATCTTGGAATCGATTATACCACACTTCCAAATAAGTTTAGAATTGGTTCATTTGTATTCCAAGACAACTATGTGATTGATCATATATCAAATCACAATCATGGGTTCAATCGGTTCTACCAATCACTAGGATCGGCTATACCTTAATATGGATTACTAGTGATCAGACACACAAGTTACCAGGATCGGTTACGTCAATTACCAGGACCGATTACCATATACTCATGGTTTTGCTTGTGATCGGTTACAAAAGTCACTAGAATCGGTTACACCAATTACCAGGATCGGTTACACCAATTACTAGGACCGGTTACACCAATTACAAGGATCGATTATACAACTCTTTTGTGATCGGTCACACCAATTACTAGGATCGGTCACACCAATTACAAATATTGATCATACCATCTCAGGTGACTACCTAGGATCGGTTACACTAATTAATCAAAACCAGTCATACCAAATCATAAGTCAGGCACTGTGATTAGTTATACCAAGATACATAAAAAGTTATGATCGGTTCTACGAACTCACACATATTGGTAATCCAAAGATATGCAATGAATAAAAATACCAATAAGCCTAGCGATTTCCCTTTTGATTCATAAAACAAGTTCATGAATGTACTTCCTTTAAACAAATGTAAACATTGTTTCCTAGGATGAAATCTTCACCTTTACCCATACACATAATCAAAATAGCATTCATACGATTATGTCGATTTCATATCTACGAAGTTCAAAAGATAAGCGTTATATTTCGTAGTCTAACTCTTTAATACTATTATCATATGATCATGTCTCACTACTAGAGTAAAATATTCATTCACAGCTTCGCAGTTATGTTTTCAATATAGCACGACTTGAAATATACGTTAGGAATGAAACAGTTTAAGTCAATATTACTAACCTCAAGAGGAAGGATGATGTCGTCGTTGTAGCTCGTTACTTCTTCACATTCTTCAGGTCTTCGAGTAATACTTGTATGTCTCATATTCCTAGACTTTCTAGTCTAACCTATACGAAGTTGTCTCTAGTACATAATCAAGCGACTCTTAGATGAGTTTTGATTCACTAAAATATGACAACCAAACTTGACATACCAACGCTTGGTGGGTTCAACCGAGCTATGTTCTAACATTGTAGTTTTCAATTATTGATTTGATTAACTAACGGTTGTTGAAACTTTGATTGCACCTAGTTTGTTTATTCTTGAGAACCTTCTCTTCTGATATAAGGCTCACTCAAACTAGATCAAATTATTGTCGGGATCTTTAGAACCATTTTCGGATCTAAAGACATCTTGTGATAATCCATTGTTAACAAACTTCGTTCTCTGCATGGTTGATCACAAGAGGTTTAAAGTGGTGTTGTGTAGGTAATTATTGAAGACAAATGAATATTTGAAGAAGACAAAGTTTTTCTTATTAGTTTTCTTATCTTATGAATTGTGTGCACAAACCTTGATCGGCTGGGATCCCAACTAGAATCGTGGTTATCTTTGATAGACTTGATTGATTAGTTGTGTGAGATCGGCATCATTTTATAGTTTCTCTTTGAGATCTATATTGATTAATTGCGAATCTGAAGTTTGATTATTTCGGTAGTAAGAATTTGGATTGGTCTAACCAGATAAGGGAGTTTATTAGATTAAACAGAAGATCCTTTGTCAACGACTCATTAATATATTATTACGTGGTTACCAAATAGATTTATCCTTTACTGTTTGGAATATGATCTAAAGGATTGGTGATTCACGTGCGTGACTCTAGAAGTCGAAGGCGCAGGGATACTAAAGAAACTAAGTAGCTAGGGGTAGTCTATTTGGTCTCAACTATACGAAGTTGATTTAAATTTTGTATAGCGGCTTAATTCTGAGAGTATTCAAAAATGGACTAGGTCTTGGGGTTTTTCTGCATTTTCGATTTCCTCGTTAAAAAAATCTTGTTGTGACATTTACTTTAGTTTCCCGCATTATAATTGTTGTAGTATTGTATCGATCTTGAATCCATAGTCACTCACACAAGTGATCTTATTGTTGTATTGTCTCGATCTCGTATCGATAGACGATCACATGTAGTGTGTACCGAAGTTGTTGTATTGTCTTGACTATGTCCATAGATGATCACACTTGGTAAAGGACTTATACGATGATAAAATAAAAGATTGTGGTGTATTTGGGTACCCTCGTCTTTTCATAATGTTTCTAATCCTGAATTGAGATGAACTGCAACTCAATCAAGAGTGCCAGAAATTGAAGAACCATTCAACAAAGAAGTTGAATCACAAATTGAGTCAAGTAAAGAAGAAGAGAGAGACCAACACCCAAAATATATTCTCGAATTTATTCTCCACAAACACTTTTTTTTCTTCTTTTTTTGATTGATAAATTATATTTAAATCGTCGAAAATTAGGTAGTTTTTGTAGTGACATACTAACATTCGACTAGTAAAAAAACTAAAAACCCTAACCGAACCTAGGCTTGTTTTTCATTTTGTAGTTATAGAAGATAATTCGGCTAATAAAAATCCTAGCCGAACTTCATTTTATGAATAAAAGCACCAGGTTTGGCTTTTTTTTTTTTTTTTTCTTGTTAGCTGAACCTTATGTTGTTCAGATTAAATTCAAAAAGTAAACCTAAAAGTGATATAGATCTTGTTATACAATCTCACTAAATATGTTATTTCCCAACATACCCATAAAATTAATTTGCACACTAGTGTGGTCCTATCTATTAGGTAGGTTGCACGGTTATAATGTTATTCTCTAACAAAGTATTTGATACAATATTTAATTAAGTATTTGCTCACTAGATTATTTTTTATTAGATACGAATGATCCATCTTTCTTTTAATTTTTTTTTTATCTTTATAAACAAACACATCTTAGATCTCTATATATCTTAGTCATCTTCCAAAAAATACATTTCTTCTCAACTAGAACCTATTCGCATCACCATTTCACCCAAACCCTAAAAGTTCAGTTTCTCACTGAATCTGAAACCTTCCTTTGTCCAAAAAATGTGTTTTGAATGATGAAGAAGTTCGTCAAATTTCTTCGAGAAGAGATCATTTTCGACATCTTAAATCGTTTACCAACTACATCATATTATAATGCAAATTGGTTTGCAAAACATGTAGGAGTCTCGTTGATCATCCATCATTCCTCAAAAGAACTTGGCTATTCTCAATCATCCTTGTTACTTAAGTAAGGTAGGCTATATTTACTTCAATTGTTGAAATCATAAGAATAACCACATTTACTATTTCGATTATAGTGAGGATTGGATTCATCATAAGGAGAAACTCATTGATAACAACTTTTACTATTTCAAATATAATGAAAATTGGATTCAAAATGAGGAGAAACCTACTGGAAAATGATTGTGATGATAAAATTGCGATAGAGGTTTCTAATGGGATTTTACTTTATGTTGTTAGTCAAACCACCGAAGAAGGTGAAGAATTATTTGCGTATAACTATTAAATAAGGAACAACGGGGGGAACAACTGATTTGGGGTAAAGAATTCAGTCTTTCCCATAGAGAATCACCTGAAGTCGGGACATCTTTTATCATTTTTACCGCCTCTAGAACATAGATATTTAAGAACCTAGTACTCGCAGTTGCAACAATTGTAGAATTACCAACATCAAATATTTTCGGTGATCTCTTCTCTACTAAACCCTCTTTACTCAATTCAATAAGCATCCTTAAATAGACTTTCTTAACACCATCTTCTATGACCTCTTTTACAAAAGTATGACAATGCTTTATATTATGATGATGATCAGGGTCGTCACAGATACAATCCAATAGATTTATCCTCATACAGGTTTTATGGTTTTACTGGCATATCTCCTCAAGTATTTCCTCACAAACACACCTTAGTTTTATTGAAACAATTACAATAAAACTTTGATAAATTAATAGCATTGGGACTGCTAAATTCTATGAATTTTAGCAAAGTATTAATTTATTAATAAATTAGTGAGTTATTAACATATCGAAACATACCTAACTTAAGATTAAAGATAAATGTATAAATCATTTTCCTACAATAACAAATATCTGGCGATTTTAATTTCAATTCAAACTATTTATGGCATAATTTCTGATAATATATTTCATCTTATGTATGTAAATATATATACTTTGATGTTATAATTTAGAACAATAAGAAGAATAACACAACAAAATCACTCTGAAACTTCTTAAGAGACTACGACATATTTGAGATGAAGTCTTAAGTTATATAAATGTGAACATGAAACAAATGACCTTGGATTCCTATTTTAATAAGGAATAATAATGTAGTGCTATCACGCTGATTATTAATTTGTATATTAGTTGGGACCTAGTGGAAGTTTAATTTTTTTTTATTATCTTATAAATTTAGCGGGGCTATTAATTCAACACAGTATCCCAAGTCGACTGGCAAAAAATATTATTTTAACGAAGTTATTAATTTATCGCATATTAAGTTAATGAAGTTATATTATAGGAAAAGAAAATACAATATTAGGGGGTCATGAGAAAATGAGGATGAGTCGGATAGCAGTGATTGGTGTACGAAGCAACTATTGGAAGATGAGATCCTTGGATTCATGCTTATAAACATGTATCTAAAAGTTTCTTTTAGAATTTTTAAGTAGTATCCACAACATTAAATACTTGTATTGGTTTCACTTTGATATTGGATGACAAGGGTCTTCGGTTTAAACAAAAAGCTACAGAAAGTTAGTTGCATACAACTTTCGTTTATATATGTTTGTATCATCATCAATCTCAATTTTATGTGAGTGTTTTATTTGTGGATACGCTATATTGCTTCGTTAACTGGATCTGTTAGTCACTTTTGCAGTGGGAGAATATGACGCATGCTTCAGTAACTTATTTCATATATAAATTGGCTTCACTTGATCATCCCACCTTCGGAGATTACACTCCTTTGCAAATCTTTGCACTCATCATCGATAATCATCATTTCCTCCATATCTTCATCTTCCTCCAAGGGTAATTCAGCCAAAAATATGCCATCACTTGAGACTTTGACGAAGATAAAATTTCATACTTCACTCCAAACCGCTCTATTTCTGCATTCCACTTTGCAACTCTTCCTACCCTTTGTGTATTTTTAAATACAGATTCAATTGGAGTTCTAGTTAAAACTTTAATTTTATGGGCTTGAAAGTAAGTACAAAGCTTTTGTGTTGCGTACACTAATGTAGTTTTTCAAAGTTGTTGTAGTAATAGGTTCGTTGAGACTTGTGAAGGTTCGATTTTTAAACTAAATTTCTAAGCTAAAACAAAGATAAACTCAATTAAAATGATATCAAGATTATGGAGGGGACTGGGGCTATGGATTCCACTATTTACCAATATCAAAGTGATTCAAATTCTTTAATTATAATTATGCAAATCATGCGTTCAAGTTGATTCTAATATTGCAAAATTTGATTTTTTAGAAATAAAAATTGTAGATCTAAAGTATGGGACATCAAAACCCTAGGCTAAGCATGTTCCATCAATTGAAATAACAATTGCTTAACAAAAACCATTTTATCAATTTATTTATCAAGGCAAATAATCATATAATAATTGCATAAATTAAATAAAATAGAAAATACCACTTTTCATTGGTGAAATAGCTTCCTCCGTCGCCCCAGAGGATGGGTCTAGCACATCATATTGGAAACACGCTCAAAATGGTTTTTCATTGCTCACAAAGTGCTTACAAAGATGATTATATAAGAAAATAGAGGTTTGCAACAGTTTACAGCTGTTACAGAGTTTACTATCACACGTTCGGACTGTTACAAAGACACTGTTACGAAAGGGAAGAATAGGCGACAGTCAATAAACAGTGGTCTATGACTGTATTCTGTTCTTCACCTCTTCTCTTCCCTGCTGATGCTCAACGATTGCTGCAACTCTATTCCTTGCTCTGTATTACTCCCAATCTCTCTGTCACCATTCTATGACCTCCGAACACTCTTTATATACTCGACAGGGCCTCAAAATCCTTGTAATAACTCCGTAATAATTCTCGTTAACTCTGCCAGTCACGGGAATATTTTGTTTCCTTTTTTCTTCTCCTGCACGCGTCTGTAGCATTCCAACTCAATCAAACTTGTGTATGTCCCAGATTAAGTTAAACACACTTTGGCCTCATGCAAAATCCCATCGACACATAAAATACCATGAATATCTCCTCTCGTGCACACGCTCCTCTGATTTCTTCTCACCGACGATGTAGCCCAAATTCACTGGTTCTGATGGAATTACCAGTCCTGTTAAGCTGAAATAGGCCCAATCCAACCAATCGAGTGTTTTAATCTCCCTAGAAGTCGTCCAAAACCAAAACAACCATATCGGGTTCTTTTCTTTGCAAAATACGCAACTCCCTGAGTGATCCAAACTGAAGTTCCAGCCAATTATAATCCAAAATTGATCATACCATTCCTGTTAAGCTTAATCAAGACGTCCCATGAAGTTTCAGTTATTGAGTCCTTGTAAAACATCCCCAAAATACGAACCCTAATTCTACCACCTGAACAACACCATTTCCCGCCAAAACCAGAAATTTGAAATGTAGGAGATGACCTCCCCCTAACAGATATGGGGGTGCGAATAGCAGTTGGCGCCTAGGGGTGCAAATAGTAAATGAGGCGCCCCTTAGTAATTGAGCTTCCCCTTATCCAAAACTGGGGTCCATTTAGCAGTTGTCCTCCGGGGTGCTCCGAGTAATTTTTCGAGCCGAATTTTCCAAAAATACCTACAAATACATAAAACACCATAATAAGTACAAAATCGAGCACTAACAATACAGAAAATTGAGGACAACTTAGACACAAAAATGTGTCTATCATACACCAATGCTAATATTAACTGTTCAATCTTTGTGTGATTCCTTTCTGCAGAACTGAAGGTTTTGCTAATATAATATATTAGATTTTCGACACCTTTGTCTGATCGGAGTAGCACTGCGCTAAGTGCATTAATGTTTTTGCGAGGTATATCAAAATAACCTCTCCCGGTTATGGCCTTTATAAAATGGATAAATTGGTGAGATAATCCTTTATGCTCTACAACGCTTCTTCACATTATTCAATCCACTCGAACTTTTTCTTCTTTTTCAAGACATCGAAAAAAGGCTTACATTTGTCAGATGACCTCGAGATAAATCGTCCTAGGGCTGCGAGCTGACCATTTAACTTCTGTACATCTTTTTTGTGGTTGGTGATGGCATGTCTCGAACGGCTTGCACCTGTGTTGGATCGACTTCTATCCCATTCTTCGAAACAATGTAGCCCAATTTTTTTCCCCAAAGCTAGCTACCCCGAAGATACACTTCGCAGGGTTGATTTTCATCTTAAATTCTCTCATCAGATCAAATATCTCCTTTAAGTCTCTCACATGATCTGCATACTTCTTAATTTTGACTAGCATGTCATCAACATATACACTTCCAACGTAGTATGCACTCACCTAGCGAATAGCTTTTCCACCATAAGTTGATAAGTCGGACCAGCATTATTTATCCTAGAAGGCATTCGCGTAAAACAACATAACTCTCGTGGCGAGAAAAAATTGGTATGCTCCCGATCTTGTTCCGCTAAAGGTATTTGATTATACCCCGAATATTCATCCATCAGCGAGAGTCTGTCATATTCTGTTGATGATTCCACCATCTGTGGTATATTTGGAAAAGGAAAACTATCATTGGGACAAACCTTATTAAAATCACTGAAATCGATGCAAATGCGAATCCCCTTATTATTCTTCGGAACCATCACCATATTCGCAATCACTGAAATTTAAGCTAATTCATGTGTAGTGCAGCATGTGATCCATAGAAATTTTGGGTTTTACTTGGAATTTTGCTTCGGCTTTGGAAAGGACTTCACGATTGCATCTTCTCTGTTGACCGTCTCGTCGTCTCTGCAAGGGATGCTTCGAAAGATATGTCAATTCATATTTTAATTATCATGGACATAATAAAAACACCTTAAAGTTGGTTTCTATACTTACACTTAATGTTGATTCTTCCTGAAAAGGATTCATGGTTTGAATCTAGATAAAATTTCCTCGCTAGGTAACCTAAAAAAGAATGCAGTTCAATACTTACGGGAGGTATCTCCCCCCTTTTAATGAGCGCAACACTAATCAAAAATCTCCAAACTTAACTAACATATACCGTTGGATCTTCACTCTTCAAAACTTAAACCGTTGGATGACAGGAATATTCCGCAAAAGATTCATGTCACAGACAAATTTTCCGTGTGCATTTTTTTCGTTACTTCCCGAAAATGTCCCCCATCTTCTTTTCCTCCTCAGTTCTATCCTCACCCATCGTTACCATCACCACCACCAACACAATCACCCCCACCAGTATCATCATCACCAGCAACACCGCCACTATCCTCATCACCAGCAACACCGCCACTATCTTATGCAGTCATTACCATCACCGCCAACACCACCAAATATGATGAACCAGGTACATAAGTTTTCCCCGATTTCGATTTCAGTCGAAACCTAAAAGCTCAATTTCCTTGATTTTTAGTCTAGGGGTACGATTTGGATTACATTCTTAGTTGTTTTTAGATGTTGTATTAAAATATTAGGTTTGTGAACATTACCTGTTTGTGTAAATGCCTAGGAGAATACCACTGTTTCATTTTAGTTTGTGGACTCATTTTTATGTTTGTCAAAGCCATTGTTTGATTCTCTGTTTTAAATGTTGTTCAAATTGTATAATCGTGCTCCTAAACATGTATAATTTGACTTCTTTAAACAAAGTGACACAAAGCACAATAACCTTGAGATGATTTCACTTGAGCATCATCGTTGTTATGGTTGTCGATAATGTTCTTCAGATGAGTATCAACAAGATTATGACCATCACAACCATCAGCAATTTCGAATGTCACATCTTTGCTTTACGACCAGTAGATATAACCACTTGGATCAGGATATTGTGGTTAGTTACCAAATTTTGTTTGAAATGTGAAGTTTGGTTACTTTGGTATGATATTTGGTGGGTTTTCAATACTAAGTATTTTAAATAATTAAGTCACAGCTGCATAGGTTTGTTGTGCAGTGTCGTATATATTTGACTCAATCTAAGTAGCAACAATATAACAAGCCGTGTATGGATCATTAATAATATCTATTTTGGTTTATAATCCTTATTGAAAAGTCATAGTTTGGAATTTGGATATGTGGTCTTTTATTAAAAAGTTAGTTTATTTGCTTAAAAATTGCAGATGAAAATTCATCATAGAGCTTCCCATGGAAGTTATTCACAGGACATAAGCATTCGACTTCCTGTAGTTCAAGTTCTACTCATTTGCACTGACGCTTGGTCATTTTCCTGAACTATTTTACTGCTTGGATTCTGATGATAAGTAGTTGGTTGTGAACGTCATACAGACTTATATTTCAATTTTTATACCAACTCCTAAATCTTCAAGTCTTCCCTTGATGTCGTTTCTTATATGTTGACTGATTTGGTGTTTTTGAAATTTTTGTATGTCATCATCTGAATTTTCTTTGATCACAATTTTTTCTTACTTCTTGAAGGGGTGGATACTTGGATTCATATGGTGGCAGTTGCACCAAGCCAAGAATGGTATTATGTGGGAAAGGACCACAAGGGGATTCGCCCATGCCAATATGTGACCCATGTAAGAAACTTAAAGAGACAACACTTTTTGAAATGCAGCTTTGGCAGAAAAAAAAGGTTGAGCTAATTAAAGTAAAAAAATGTTAAGACTCTGTATCAAGTATTTAACTCTCCCTTTACATATATCTAATCATACTGCTTAAATGCATCGAGCTAATCATAAGAAGAAATTAGACGTCTATGTTCTATATCAATGTTAGAGGCCTGTTAACTTCACACCTCGCTGAATCAAAGTAACCATACAACTTATACTGATGGTCCTCCTTTTATCGAATGTTATAGTAGTTATAAAAATCATTTCGTGTGCATATATTAGTTGGTACCTAACCATCTTTTGCTTATTTTTTTTCGGGACCTTCAGGTGGATCAAAGTTGACCGCAAAGAAGTTTGAAATGAAATTTTTGGCGTGGATAGCAAAGCATTGTATGGAGGTCGTAATCCAGATGCAATTTGGAACTGGGTTGCTGAGAGGGAGTGTTGCACGAATAAAATGAAAGGCTCTTACGGAGTAAAAGCTACTATTACCACATAATAGAAATTGCAGGTGTAGCGGATAACATCACCTGCACGGGAAACCTAAAACACCCATCATTTGTTAACGTGCATCGCACGTGCATTCTACTTGTTGGTGTAATTGGTGTGTGATTTGTTAAATATTGAGACGGGTTAAGGAGGTATTTCTAAATATAACTCTTCCCAAAAAGTTGGATCCGACTTGTTTAAGGAAAGGAAAAATAAGTTAAGTCAAACGTTTTTAAGAATAGTTAGGACTCTTTTATTTATAGAATTTTATCTCGGAAGTATCTACGAGTAAATCTTGAATTTTAACTATCATCATGATCAAAAACACGGTTGAAATTTGAATTTCAAGATGAATTGTATCGCAGATTCAATAGTATATAAATGGTGTTTTTGATGCTTCCCGGTTAGCCACACGTGCGAACACATGCTCCAACTAAAAACGTGAATCGTCAGGATTCATGCAAACGAAATCTGCACCCCTTTTTGAATGTAAGATTAAATCTAAACCGCTAGTTATATAGGCAATTCATATTTTAACTATCATCATGGACATAATAAAAACACCTTAAAGTTGGTTTCTACACTTACACTAAATGTTGATTCTTCACTGAAAAGGATTCATGGTCTGAATCTAAATAAAATTTCCTCGCTAGGTAACCCAAAAAAGAATGCACTTCAATACTTACGGGAGGTATTGGTGTAATTGGTGTGTGATTTGTTAAATATTTGAGAGACGGGTTAAGGAGGTAGTGCTAAATATAACTCTTCCGAGTTAGATCCGACTGTTTAAGGAAAGGAAAAATAAGTTAAGTAAGTTTTAAGAATAGTTAAGACTCTTTTATATATAGAATTTTATCTCGAAAGTATCCAGATTAAATCTTCACCGATCAAACAAAATGAAATTCGTATTCCAAGATGAATTGTATCGCAGATCCGTGGTATATGCAAAGTGTTTTTGATGCTACGCCACACGCGCGAACACATGCTCCAACGAAAAACGTGAATCGTAGGATTTATGAGGCAAACGAAATCTGCACCCCTCTTTGAATTTAAGATTAAATCTAAACCGTTAGTTATATAGGCTAACTTAGGCACACCTATTTTATATTATTGATGTACTCAAATGTACCATAATCATAAATATTTTTGAAACCTATTATAGGGGCTCTAAAATTTTGGTTTTGAGGGCTCACAAAATGACAAAAATTCAGGTCATTAATTAGTAATTGCAAAGCCCCTTATCTCATAATTAATTAATAATAATAATTAGGTTAATTTAATTAAGTAAAGTTAATGATAAGATTAGTAATATGATTAGACTAATCAATTGAATTACAGGAAAGATTGTCCCTGTCATTAATGGTGAAGATGAGCAAACACGGGCAATTGATGATGGTGATCGTGCTAAATAAGAAGGAGAAGAGGATGTTGTTCTTTGGGTTGTGGTTTCCATTTGAGATGTTGGTTGTGACAGTTGTTGAAGAGTGATCGATGTCTGCTAATAGAGTTCATGAATCATGATAGTGTGATGATGATTAGGTTAACGGTGATGAGAAATAGATGGAGTTCATCATGACACAGCTGTGAATAATGGAGCTATGAAGATAAACAAGGGATGGATAATTCGAAAATGGGTTTAATAATGCTTTGATTATCGGGCTGGAGATGGTACGAGTTGGTTTAAGTGCGGAGATATGGAAACATAGTTGATCTGAGCTCAGTATATGAGTTTTCTCGTCTATACATGGAACAGTTGAGCTCGAGTTTAAAGTTAAAACAAAAAGAAAAGGAAGAATTTTTAGAAATTAATAGGAAAAGCTACGGAGGGGTTTCTAACTTAGTAGCTAAACTCACGGGCGACTTACGGTTTGAAAATTAAACCGTATAAAAATTCATTGAGGTCACGATGGGGTTTCCAACCGTAGGAAACTATAGATGAAAAGCTTTGGTGTGGTTTTCCAACCGTATAAGTGACGTACGGTTGGGAAAGTTGAAATTTTTTTGATTTTTTGAAAATATAATATCGGTAGGAAAACCTAACCGTAAACATTGTATACGGTTGGGAGTTCATCTTTTTCAAACCGTAGCCGATTCAAATTAATTTTTCAATCTACGATTTAACCTAATCTAATCTATTCATGGGATCAAAAACAATAACAAAGAGGCTGGATTTTCGATTCTTACCAAATTAAAATTGTTACTAGCTGAAAATCGAAAACTAATCGTCGTTGAGGAAAAAAAAGAAGAAGAGGTGACGGAGGAGAAGAAGAAAGGAAGAAGAAGAGACGGGTTTCTTCTTTTTGGGTTTAGGTTTAGTTTTTGATCTAATTAGGTTTAGGTTTGGTAAATATTTTGATTATCAAAGGGTATTTATGTATTTTTTGATAACAAAATAGGTCATCCCTCATCCACATTTAGGATAGTGTAATCCATATGAGCCCTCAAAACCAAACACTTGGAGCCCCTATAATAGGTTTCATATTTTTGTTTCATAGTCGATCATTTCAATTCCGGTTTGATAATGATATAAAGAATGACGATGTTTGGTCATAATCAAATTTCTCGTCATAATTCCCCTCTTTCTGACACAATTGTTTCCTTCCTAAGCACTCCACCTTATATTCACATGAGAGCTAGAGTTAGCAGCAGCGAAAATATTTTTCCAATGCCTCCATCCCAAGAAAATGAAAGAATCACCAAATTTGAAAACATCATTGAATATTGTGTTTTAATGCTTGCATCTGTTGCTTTGTTACTGTCGCTTTTAAGGTTAGATTTTCCTAAAGCTACCCTCTACATTTGTACTATTTACTTCTAGAGGATACAATAGTTCCAAGTTAAAATTCGAAATAAGCAAACAAGTCATTCGATTCTTGAGACATAGCTTCCTCGCCTGGATGAGAAATTACAATAATTAATTAATTATAAATATACCACATTTTATTGGAAAAATGGCTTCCTCCGTCGCCTCAGCAATGGGGTTTAGCTCATAGTAATCACTTTCTCAAAATCATGGTTCATAGCTCAAAAGTGCTTACAAAAGGTGAAAAATAATAACACTGAGAATTTGCAGCGCTGTATTAGCGTTACAAACCAATTGTTGCAAAGAACTTTTACAAACTGAGACATTTATCTTGAAATATAAACAACAGAAGAAAACGACAGTCTTTTTCAATGTTTGTTCTTCAGTTTGTTCTTCTTCTGGTGTATTTCACTCTGCAACTCGTTGATCTCTCTCTATAACCACCCCAAAGTCTCTGTCCAGACCCTTTGACTCCCAACCAACCTATATATACACAACAACACCAAAAATATCTCGAGAAAGTATTTGTTTATCTTATTTTTTATTTCACTCAAAGTTTCGATTTTTCCAATCTTTTTTTTATCTTCTCACGCCTTTTTATGGGTTTATCTAACTCTCCAAAGACAGAATCAAATCCACAGGAAAAGTAAGCTCATAAGATTGGCATATACAAAGGGAGCCAAGAGTGATTTTATTCAACACAATAATAATTTCTTCTCTTTTTTTTTATATGATTGGATCAAACTGGATCCAATTTCTCTTTTTTTTTTTTAGACGGCATGATTAGATCTTTTGGATCCAAGCGCATGCTTCTTGTCACAAAGTACATGATAGTCGCCTTGGATCTGCATTCCCACACTTGTTTAGGCGACGGAGACAGGGACTACGTTTCACACATACTTCGCTATTCCCAAGTGTCTTTTTATTCCGTTTTGGTCTAATTGGTCGGTCTCTTTTTTTTTTTTTTTTTTTCATATATATTTTTTAATCATTTTTTTTTTTTTCTAGTAACTCAATCACTCTATTTCATCCTAGCAAAGAATAACACGTCGATGTTTAGTGACACACCAAAGCACTTTAGAGAACAATAGATAAATATGGAAAAGTAAAAATAGAATGTGATATGGTGATATTCCGAGATATGGTAACAACTATCATGTTAATTTGTGATTTCTGAGCTATATTCTTCCCTTTTAGTTAATTGGTTCCTCAACTCCCGCATTCAAAATGGTTCCATCCACTAATGGTGTCATCCTAAAGGCACAAGTTTCTAGATTTCGGAGTTCAAAAAGCACAAATTTTTTCTTGGTTTTTTCTATTTTTTTTTTTTTTTTTTTAAAAGTGTTAGCAATCTTGTGTAATTACTGCAATAAAACAAACAGAGAAGAAGAGAAACGCAAACCCAATTAGACGAAATCAAAGTCGAGGCAAGGATTATATCCTCTAGCCTTAAGACAAGATTCACCCGCACCTTAGTGCTTACGGATTATCGATGTCTGTCTCCCGGGGATACAACGACTTTCTTCTCGATGTAGTAGCACTCCAAACTTCGAGAAACTTTAACCAAACTTTAAGTGATGAACTCTCTTTTACAAAACCTTAATGATTTTAGAATGCGGTGAATGAAAATTGGGTTTTCGATTTATTTACATCTCTAAGTGTGTGCGGGGTATTTATAGAATTACTAGTACCTCTTCAATGAAGAATCATGATTCTTCAAGGATTTCTTCATGGGGTGTGTCTTTAGAATTCCAACTTGAATTCTCGAAGAGTTGTTTCTCTTCACGTCTGGTTTTAGGTTTCTTAGTTTCAAAACTTGAAACTATCTTAACCTAATTAATGTGCCAAATTAGAATTAAGCCCATAACTACCTAACCAGCCCAACACCCAAATCCACATGGTACTAGTTCAATGAATTTACATTCATAAATAGAAAATCGGATCAATTTTCCAACAATCCCCACATGAATGAAGATTCATTGACTAACAATGTAAGTGAAAATGCAACAGACACACTAAAGAGAGTTCAAACGGAAATAAATTGCATGGGGATAGGTAGCTTTCGCCTTGAACCTTCCTTAGTGAATAGCTATCGGGCTTACTCGGGTCGAAGTGTGCCATAGGCTTTGAAACTGCTAGTTTTTAAGTGTAAACCAAGACAATAACTATCACACAATTTATTTCCTCACCAAGTTGGTTCTCATGGTTGTGTTCATTTCGCCCTGAACAATTCCTAATTCATGAAGCGCTTTTAGATGAACCCACCTATCAAAGGTTCTCACGGAAGCGGCCACACTTCTCACTTCATATAGGTGATTTCTATTTAAGAGTATCCTGCCATACTCTATTTGGAATTTCCAAATCTTAGGAATCATTAAAAGCATCGCTTATCCTTAACTACGCGACAGCAAAGACTTTGTGTCATCATAGGAATGGGTAGAAACATATCTCTATTCATGTTCCCCGATTAGCTTCGTGTGAATCGTCCTTAATTTACATTGTCCCGTTGAACCTAGATCTTGGGATCTCCAGTCAACTAGGTTGGGTTTCCCTTAATACGATTCGGTACCTGTAGGCTTTAAGCCCATTCCCCTCGATGATCTATAGACTTGCTCTCTAGACAAACCTTTAGTAAATGGATCCGCTAGGTTGTCCTTGGACTTCACATAATCGATCGTAATAATTCTCATTGAGAGCGGTTCTTTCACGGTCTTATGTCTCAATCTTATATGTCGAGACTTACCGTTATATATATCACTCCTTGCCCCCAATTGCGGATTGACTATCGCAATGAATACAAATTGCGAGCACGGGTTTGGCCATGTCGGAATATCTTCTAAAAAGTTTCGAAGCCACTCTGCTTCTTCCCCTGCTTTATCTAAAGCAATAAACTCAGATTCCATTGTGGATCTAGCTATAAGAGTTTGCTTAGAAGATTTCCAAGATACCGCTCCACCACCTATTGTAAATACATACCCACTAGTGGATTTAACATCTTTAGAATCTGATATCCAATTTGCATCGGAATATCCTTCTAATACAGGTGGATATCTCGTATAGTGTAATCCATAGTCCCTGTATATCTCAAGTACTTTAATACCACGATTATGGCCTTCCAATGGTCTTTTCCTGGATTACTCGTAAATGCAGCTTAACTTATTTACCGCACAAGCTATGTCCTGGACGAGTGCAATTCATCAAATACGTTAAGCTACCAATTATACGAGAATACTCTACTTGTGATATACTTTGATCACGATTTTTTTCGCTAGATGAAGAGTTGGATCAATAGGTGTTTTTGAAACACCTCCATCATCCTTCTCAAATTTACTTAGTATGCTCTCAATGTAATGAGATTGAGATAATACCAAGCCAAAATCTGATGCCTTAGAAATCTTTATTCCTAAAATAACATCAGCAACACCTAGGTCTTTCATATCAAACTTGCTCTTTAGAAGTTTCTTTGTATCGTTAATAACTTCCATGTTATTACCCATGATAAGCATATCATCAACGTAAAGACATAAAATTACACAACCCTTTGGTGTATGCTTGAAATAGACACACTTGTCACATTCGTTTATTTTAAAACCATTTGATATCATTATACTATCAAATTTTTGGTGCCATTGTTGGCGCTTGTTTTAACCCATAGAGTGATTTTACCAATTTCTGAGACTTTCTTTTCTTTACCGGAACTACCAAACCTTCAAGGTTGTTCCATATAGATTTCCTCATCTAATTCACCATTTAAGAAAGCCGTTTTAACATCCATTTGATGTATCTCAAGGTTATATAATGCAAAGAATTGCAATTAATACTCGGATTGAGGTTATTCTCGTTACGGGAGAGTATGTATCGAAATAATCTAATCCTTCCTTTTGCTTATAACCTTTTGCTACAAGTCTCACCTTATACTTGTCTATTGAACCGTCTGGTTTCATCTTTCTTTTAAAAATCCACTTGCAGCCCAAAGGCTTACGGCCGGGGGAAGATCCACCCATTCCCAAGTGTGATTTTGCAAAAGAGATTGAACCTCACTATCTCTAGCCTCTTTCCGAAAGGTGCTTCCCGAGTCGACATTGCCTCTTT
Organism: Papaver armeniacum; assembly: GCA_023531295.1. Classification (NCBI taxonomy): domain Eukaryota; kingdom Viridiplantae; phylum Streptophyta; class Magnoliopsida; order Ranunculales; family Papaveraceae; genus Papaver; species Papaver armeniacum. The sequence goes on along the minus strand of JAJJWW010007869.1, from coordinate 39,538 downwards.
AAAGGTTTGAGGTTCACTTTCTAACAAGAATGTTTCAAACTCGGAGCCAAAAGATGTAGATTTTCTCATTCTTTTACTTCGTCTGAGGCTCGTTAATCTGCAAGTTAGAACTATCTTGATTAGATTGATTTGTATCAATGATCAAAGTTCTCTTGTTACTCAATAGTTCATTTGAGTCACTTACACTCGCACCTTTATTCCTATCTTTACATGGAAAGATATCTTCAAGAATACGGCATTTCTAGATTCAATTATCGTATTTGTGTGAATATCTCAAATTTCCGATCTATGTACCAAAATCTATAAGCACTACTATTTTACTGCATATCCAATGAAAATTCCATCGAAGGTTTTGGACCTATTTTTACCTTCTTAGGTAAAGGAACTTCCACTTTTGCAAGACACCCCACACCTTTAAGAATTTATAGGAAGGTTTATGGCCTTTCCATAATTCATAAGGGGTACTTTCCTTTTCTTATGAGGTAGTTTTAGGATATAATTTGCGGTAAGGACATGACTTCCCCCACAAATTATCCCAAGCAATCTGAACTTAGTAATAGAGCATTCATCATTTCTTTCAATGTACGATTCTTGCGTTCCGCAATACCGTTTGATTGTGGATTATAAGGAGCAGTGGTTTGGTGGATAATTCCATGCTCCGAGAACAATTCATAAACGGTGAATCATACTCGAGTGCCTCTATCACTTTTCAGAATTTTAATCTTTCTATTCAATTGATTTTCTACCTCATTTTTATAGTGCTTAAATATATCTATTGCATCGTCTTTCCCTCTCATTAGATAGACGTTAGCAATATCGAGTGCAATCGTCAATAAAAGTAATGAAATACTTTTTCCCATTTCTTGTTTGCACCGATTTAAATTCACAAATATCAGGTATGAACCAAATCTAGTGGTTCCGTATTTCTTTCAACGGGATGAAAGGATGACCTTGTTAATTTTGCTTCTACACAAATTTCACATTTATGATTTATATCAATGTGACACTTCGGTATTAGATCCATGTTAATTAATTTTCGAATCGAACCATAATTAACGTGGCCTAGTCTACCATGCCATATATTTGATGACTCACCAAATAAGAAGAAGCAATTTCCTTTTTATTCACTTTAGGAATCACGGTGAGTGCGTTTAATTTAAACAACCCATCACACAAGTATCCTTTACCAATATGCATATCACTCTTTGATATGACAACTTTTCATACATACATACAATTTTAAAGCCATTCTTAACTAATAAGGGACACGAAATTAAGTTAATTCGCATACCCGGCGCATGTAGAACGTTGTTCAAAGTGAGTTCTTTTCCGAAATCATTTTGAGGCTGATTTTTCCTTTTCCGGATTTACTTTTGTTGTCGCAGAATTTCCCATAAACAGCGTTTCATCGTCCACGGTTTGATAAGACATAAACATGTTCCTATCGGTACAAATGTGGCAAGTAGCTCCGCTGTCGATCCACCATTCTCGAGCATTTCCAGCCAAGTTAACTTCTGCCGTGGCCATACAACTCCTGGATTCCATTTGTTAATGGTATAAGAACTTTGTATACTGTCCAAAACAGAATTATGCACCGTCAGTGAAACACGTCTGTAATTAAAATTGTTCTGGACAAGATGACCTCCAGTATTAAAAAATTAAGATACTGTCAAATTCAAAGTTCGTCCAAAAAAAACTCCAAACTTATGAATCCCTGTCACTTGGTTCTTGGCTAATCAAATTAATAAATTTGAATTAACAATAAAATAAAGCACTCAAATGCAATGCTTTGGGGTTCCTGTATAGTCAAGAAACTCAAAAGATTAACGTCTAGTGAAAGTGCTGTAGACAAGCAAATAAAAAAAAAAAAAGATTCTTTGGAACTCCTGTAAACCACTAAGAGAGCCTATCTGCCTTTACTCTCAACAGGAGTCGTCAATTTAAGTATTTTCAAATTGACGAGAATCTGTACTTCAGAGAACAATTAAGTTTCCCGTGTGTCCTGATACTTGCAAACTAAACAGACAAATTCTATTAGTAAGGTCAGAAACGGAAAGCAAATCAAACGATTTGCATCACAATACACACAAGAAAGAAAAACGTCTGTCTTAAGATTGTTAGCAATCTTGTGTAATTACTGCAATAAAACAAACAGAGAAGAAGAGAAACGCAAACCCAATTAGACGAAATCAAAGTCGAGGCAAGGATTATATCCTCTAGCCTTAAGACAGATTCACCCCGGTGACCGGTGTTTACGGATTATCGATGTCTGTCTCCCAGGATACAACGACTTTCTTCTCGATGTAGTAGCACTCCAAACTTCGAGAAACGGCGAACCAAACTTTAAGTGATGAACTCTCTCTTTTACAAAACCTTAATGATTTTAGAATGCAGTGAATGAAAATTGGGTTTCTGATTTATTGCTATCTCTAAGTGTGTGCAGGGTATTTATAGAATTACTAGTACCTCTTCAATGAAGAATCATGATTCTTCAAGGATTTCTTCATGGGGTGTGTCTTTAGAATTCCAACTTGAATTCTCGAAGAGTTGTTTCTCTTCACGTCTGGTTTTAGGTTTCTTACCGTTTCAAAACTTGAAACTATCTTAACCTAATTAATGTGCCAAATTAGAATTAAGCCCATAACTACTGAACCAACACCCAAATCCATATGGTACTAGTTCAATGAATTTACATTCATAAATAGAAAATCGGATCAATTTTCCAACAAAAAGGCATAAAACAAACTAAAAGGCATAAAACAAACTAAAACAAACTATACAAACATATAAATGCTCCCCCACACTTAAACTTCACATTGTCCTCAATGTGTAAAAACGAAAGTTCTGAATTCTGACGTAACAGCAGATAAAACGCAAAAACTGTGCAAATTGGTAAGGAATTTGGAAAACTCCATTTCACAAAAGTTGTTCACCTACGTGTTTTCTACACAGTGTCAAAATTTCACAGTGTTTTGATAAACGGTCTGACAGTTATGGTCTCTGGACTGAACTACGCGCAGTCTGAAATTTTCTGACGAAAAGGTATTCGTCATAATTCTCTTCTAAGATAGATTACGGACTCAATGAAATTAAACACAGGGATGCAAATATGATATGAAAACAGTAAAAAATAAATAAACGAAGCAAAAATAAAAAGCAAAAGGATAAGAGATACAAAACCGGTGGGTTGCCTCCCACTTAGGCGCTTGTTTTAAAGTCGACGACCCGACTTAGCTTCTTGTAAAATTCATTCCCCATACACCAATAATCTGAAAAGTTGGGGATCCGTCCATAGAACCTGTTTTGCAAACACTAGCTTCACACAAATATTAGTAACATAAAGCAAAAGTGAAACTATGAACCGATAAAAGCTTCCCCCACACTCATTCTTGTCCACACTGGAAGTGTATAAAGAATATAGAAGTCGGGTACTTCCACGGTTTGTTGGTCCATAACCTGCATAGTATGAGAATCAAGTATCTCTAATGGCGGAAAACGAGAAACAAAGTCATTCAACAATACTCCCGAAACATACATTCAAACCAAATAGAGGTAAAGGAGAAGAAATAATAGGCAAAGGGTTAGATAAACCTTTCACAATCTCTTGTATCACGGAATCCTCTTCATCCTTGAAAAACTCAAGTGAATTAGTCACCTCTTGTGTATCATGGTCCTCTATCAAACCTTGCAACCATTCTTCGTCCGTTTCTGCCGTAACCAAAGTCTCGACATAAACATCATCATTACAATCATATGCAAGCTCAATTGGGTCTTCCACAATATTGGTCATAACGGTCCCATTCTCAACATATTCCTCCTTGTTGTAAGGCACATACTCTTTTGCGGATGCAATATTGTCCATAAGGAATTTCTTTAGAACACTCATTGCATCATCCTCAAGCTCTACCTTTTGAATAGGTTGTTGATCATTATAAATATCAATGCTCGAGTAAGCTACACTAGTGTCATCGCATTCCTCTTCGTCTTCACCTTGATCGCAAAAAGACTCCATTGTAAACTCCTCGGGGATGTCACCATGAATTGGTTCAAACGATGTATTTTCATAATAATCATCATCACTATCATAGTCAACATAAGATTGGTTCTCGCTGAATTTAGTGTTGCTAATCTCGAACTCATCCTTTTGAATAGGTGAATGATCATTATTACGATCAAGAGTTGAGTTAACTACACAAATATCAACAAAAGTCCCCAAAGGTTCGCCTTTTTCAACATAATTATTCATTTCCTCCTTGTATTCTTCAATGCCTTGTCTTAAAGTGGAAACACCTTTTTGAAGCTCTTGGAGTGTTCCATCCAAATTCTGAATATAGTGTTCCATTTGTTTGTAAAGCTTATTCGACAAAGAAAAAGTAGAATTACTTACTTCATCATTGTTAGGCCAATTATATTCCCTTTGAATGGGTGGATGATCATAACTACGATCAGAAATTGGGCCAAACATACTATGAGCACATTCGGTCGATGAAATTGGTTCCACGCTTGGTTGTCCACAAATTGACTCCATGTTGTCCATAAATTGTTGCATTTCATCTACCAAACTAGAAGAAATATTAATAGGAGCACAAGTATCATCCCCTCTTTGTGGTTGCTCATTTACATACCCACCGTAAGAAGGTTGGAATATATGAGAACAACTAAAAGGGTACGTGGAATATTGACCATAACCAAAGGATTGGTTTTGATTGTATTCCCCATAAGGGTGATAGTTTTCATATTGTTGAGGTTGAAAGCCGTATTGATTGCTCCAATATGCTCCGTCCATAGAAATTGGTACCTGAAACGAGATTCTCAAAACTTGAATAAGAACCAAGAAATAAGAAAAAGTAAAACAAAACTAAATACAAAAATAAGAAACCAAAAACAATTAACAACCGATGCCTCCCCGGCTACTCATCTTTTTGCTTTTTGTTATTTCTTTTTCTTGTTTCTTATCATGTTAAAATTTCCCACCTTGACTTTACTAGGAGGATTCAATTACATTGAGGACAATGTAAGGTTTAAGTGTGGGGGAGTGGTTAAGCATGTATTTAAAAAAAAAAATACAAAAAAATTAAAACATTAAAAAAAAAAAGTTTTATATAAAACCTCCAACTTTTAGAGATTTTAGAGTCACTAGCATACTTCTAGGTATGTTTACATAGAGATTTTGACCGACATAATTGAACTTGGAAATGTTAGAGAATTACATTCGGATTTCCTGTTTGTTAGAGTGTTAAATAATGGATTTAATCATCACGCGTGATGCGAATTTGGTGTAGGGAGAAGTGCATTATTAGAGTTGCTGATCAATCATTAGTGGAGACTACCCAGTATTCATATCATGCGAGGCACCGACTTAAATTCTTCCATCTACTAAAGAGCTTTCTTTTGAGTGTGTGTCACCATACGTTACGGGTAGAATGGTGAGCTACCCAACCTCCCACCAATAGAAGCACTACTCTTTGATCTCTTGAGTGCTAATTTTGTCAATCATGAAGGGTGACGTCTATAGATGAAAGCCACCTTCTTGTAGTTCGATTTGCAGTTAGCACCATTCTCTCTCACAACAACAACGGATCCATAGAAACACCAATCATCATCAACAATGAGCGACATCAAAATCTACAAGGAAAGTTGGAAAAGTTTAAGGTTTACAAGCAACGGCGCCAAAATTTGACCGGTTGTCAGCCGACACAAATATAATTACACTTTCTTACTACTCAAAATATAAATATAGCAAGGGCAAGAAAGGATCGATCCTACGAGAGGGTCTAGGTTGTCAAATTGTTATGGTTTCCTATATAAAACACCAAGAATTTACGATTGTGTAAATAAAAATAAACAAAAGCAAAATAAAGTACGCAAATCAAGGATGCAAATATTGGATAAAGGTTTCATCTTCAATTGTAAAATGTTTATGAATGTATGAATAGAATTCGTATTTAATCTCGCTATCATCAAAAGCCATAGAATACCTTATTGCAAGAATATCGTAAATTTCTTAAGTCATCAACTCACACATTAGAATTGCGCATGTGAAATCTACCTAAAGAATAACCTAACGCCTTGCGCTAATCAAGTTCAATTCCTAGGGAGCATTAAGTTTTAAATAGGCTAATCAATGCAATTGTAATACATTGCGCAAAACAATTCGAACGAAGGTCAATTTCTACATATGACTACGAGGATGTATCACTACAACCTATAGAATCATATCATGCTACTCGTATTCAAGGTTATCGCTCGATGAAAAACCCTAAAATAGCTATAGATATGGATGTGAGTTCAATCAATTCTAGACTTAACTAAACAAACATTCAATCATATTGCAATACATCAATCATGCAATTATTATAACCACGTAGAAATCAAACGATAATATTGAGAGAAAACTAATTCATAAAAATCATAACTTGGGTTGCAAAATCCAACTACATCTTCAACCAATAATAAAAACTTAGTTACTCATGGCATAGGAGTTCATAGCAAGAAGAAAGAGAAAACCTATCATGTTTTTAAACCCTAGAACCAAAAGTATGAGTTCTCCCCAATGGAGATATATCTAGGTTTGAGAAAGACTTTTTTTATTTATATGCTTCTCCCATTCCATAAGGATACTCCTTCCAATATTAGGTCTTCTCAAAACCCATCTCCAAGTGGTCCATCAAGCCCATGTGTGAGGAATACCCATGTAGAAAATATGTCCAAAACTGGTCGCCAGAAAAAGCGGGATTATGGCGGAACTTTGGGCTAGGAAAAATCGCGGAAAACTATTTCAAAGTGGCCGCAAAGTCCGCCCGTCCACCGGCCAACGGGTCAAATCGGTCGGGTCAAATCGGCCAACTCGGTCAGTCCGTCACCTGGTCAAGGCTCAGGCAGTCGGGTGGCTAATCGGACTCGAGTCGAGGTGCTGTCGGTCGATTCACTTCGGCCCATGCTATTTGCACCGGCGCGACTATTGCATGAGCCATAACATCCTGTGTTGCACCATTGTGGTGCATCACAACTCCACTTCACCCATCTTGGGTGTTCCATCTCTACAACACAATCCCAACTCCAATCACGGCCATCCGCGGCTCCCACTCAGCCCTCTTGGCGTAACTCCATTCTCGCCTCCGCCTCGTAACCTCACCATATCCAAACTCAACCAATTCACACGGCTTATGCCAACACCACTCCGCTCTTTTCACATTGACCATTGCAAAGTCTTCCCACAAAGAACCACTTGCGGACTCAACCTGCAAATGCACTTACACAAACCGCAAATCCCATGGAATCCAACTCGGTCACCACAAGCCATTCATTGCACCATATTCATGCTCCATCTTCTTCTTGACCATCAAACCCTTCCATCACCGCACAACATCAACTAGTCATTGCAATAACTCCATCTCGACTCCGATCATGAGTCGCATTCCTCTAGCCCCGTAATCTTCTCCGCAACAAAGTCACCAACTTGGCTCATCTTTGCGGCCTTGTCGGCTCAATGAGCTCTTAACCCTTCTCGAGATCCGGCTCCTTCCATTCCTCGTTCGCAACTTGAATAACACTACATAACATCGTAAAGTTTCACATTCCATGTACAACTTTCGTTCATTCATTCACCGCTCCATTCTCGGGCCATGGCGATGGACCATCACAAGCGAACCCCATTGCGGCAAAGTGCGCTTTCAAATACACATTCTATTTCGATCTCGGACTCATATAGTCTCAATAGCTTCCATCTCAAAGAGCCAAATTACTGACTCAAGCAACCGGTTATGCCTAGACAATGCACACATACACACCTCACCGCGACTTACGGCTTGCACTTGCGATTCCTACCCGGCTCACCATTGACAACAACAAAGACTGGACCAGTGCCTTAAGCTCGGTCCCAAGTCACCGGAGTCCAATTTCACCTCAAACAAGCCATCTAACCTCGCACTCCATCCGCTAATCTTGTCACACACAAAGACTAAAACTTTCATATCTATTTGAACTCCTCTGTTGCTTCCCGCTCACTCACTCTTTCAATCAGCCGCAACACAACCACCAACTCTTCACCGCCATGAGCAATCATTTAATCCCCCGGCGACGGCCCAGTTCTTCTATTCACCACCACCTTGAACTCCATTTGTTGCAAGCCTCAGAGCTTCCATCACCACCACGCTTTACACAACTATCAACATCCCTGATATCACCATCTTGTCCTTGTTACCTCTGTCAACAGCCACAACCAATCTCGTCACCATAGAATCATCATCACCATTCCCACCATGACAAAGTCAATTGCACTGCATCTCCATATGCAAAATAGAAGAAGAATGCCTTCAATTCGAACTAAGTTTCATAACCATCTCCACCGCCACCACAACAACACATCCAACCTCGGGCTCCGACTGTGAGTCAAGAACCAAACCCGATCTTAGATTCTCGGCAAAGCTCAACTATGTAAAACCACCAAGAAATTCATCTCCGTATTACTCTTGAAACCCTAACCCACTGTTTCTCAATCCATCACCATCTTCTTCCACCGAGCAAATTCACCTTCTCAATTTCACCATCTATCGTTAGCTCTCAAGACCCATTCGAACTCTAACACAAGACACCCCAACAAGATCCATGATGAATTTGAGCTAAACCTCTCTCAATTTCTACTCATTTTTCGATCCGCCTCGATGATGGGTTTCACAACAAGAACCCTAAGTTTCTTTCATCGCCCAGCTCTATCTCCTTCTTCCCAGCATTCGAACCCTTCAATTTATCCTCCGTTCCATACAACCCTAATTTCTTCCATGAGATTGTATAAATTCCGCTCTGCTCGATTCCATGGCTGCCAAACACTCTCTCCATTTCAAAGAAACGAGGGTGAATGAGAGAAACTCGTCTCTCGATTCACGGAAAGGAAGATTAGGGTGCTAAAAACACACCCACCTTCTCTGGATACGGGCCACCCATCTCGGCAGCCCCTAACGTAGGCCGTCATGTCTTTAATACTTCTCCAAATCGAGTTGTCCCTTAACCTTGACTGGACTCGGGTGGCGTTCGCCCATGAATGACTATGTGCCCTTTTTACTCCGATTAGGTGATTTCTCCATCTTTTCGTCCGTGCGACTCCATAATTACCTAATAACTCAAAAACACGCCAAAAAACATAATTCACAAGAAAAATAGCAAAGAAAGCGTAACTACTAGATAGTAAATACGGTGTATTTTACACCTATCATTGGTATGTTTGCTAATGGATCTCTTCATTGGAGGAATCGCGGTGATTCAAGAAAGGTTGTGGTATTTGATTTGGCTAATGAAAAGTTTCTTGAACATATTTCACCACCTCCAATGCTACCAGACGTTGATGATGATATTGATGAATTTGCGATAGGGATTTGTAATGGGATTTTGTTTTATGCTGTTGATCAAACCACAGAAGAAGGTGAAAGATTATCGGATGTATGGCTATTAAATAAGAAAGAGCAGGGGGACAACTGTCATTTGGTTGGAGTAAAGAGTTTAGTCTTTCCCATACGGAACCATTTACCTTTACCAACCGTGGCCACTCTTTATTTTACGATCAGGGCCGTCTCAAGTACTAATGTTCAGATTTAACCTCAAACATATTTATGAGTTTTAGTGACATATGTCGTCAAGTATTTCGTCACAAGCACACCTTAATTTCATTGACACAATTAGGAGAAGAAGATACAGAAAATATGAAGGCACGAGAGGTTGAGGATTCAGACAACAGTGATTAATGAACGGAGCAACTGTCGGCAGATTAGATCCTTAAATACGTACTTATAAACAAGTAATCTGAAAGTTTTTTTTTTTTTGTATTTTGAAGTATTGTATGTATCACTAAATATTTATGTTGCTTTCACTTTGAGATTGGATAACAAGGGTCCTCATTATAAGCCTAGAGCTAGGAACAATTGTATACAGATTATGTGAGTATTTTTATTTGTAGATAAGTTGTATTGCGCTGCTAACTGGTTATGTTAGTCACTTGATCTAATTGTAGTGGGAGAATATTTTGCATGCTTTAGTAACTTATTTGGTATTATATAAGTTGGAGTTCAATAACTTCTATGCAGGCAAAATCATAGAAAGTGAGACATTTATCATTAGTATAAGGTAGTCTTTTTTTGACAAGAAATGTTACCAAGACACAACTCATTGAAGTAGTTGAATGTGAACTATTTGGATTTTCAAAATTTGGTGCAATAATTTGTGTCTACTTTGATTGGAATTTCCATAATGAAGAAGATACGACCCTTCAGAAATACTGAGTGACTCTTTAATTTTGTAACATTGCTTGACCAAAAAAAAAATGACACATATTAGCTCAGTAAAACTTTTAGACTTTAGTAAACATTAGTTGCATTGTTAATTTTTGATGAATAAATGTAACACAACTTTCAGAAAAAAGTGGTGATAGAGTGCTCACTTAGTCACTTGGTAGTGTTAGGAAATTTAGAGAAACTGTCATTTTGCAATGTTTTTCACTGTGGTTGAACCTTATCTTTCACATCAATCTCATCCTGCATGCTTAACTATTCTCAACGCAGGTTATGGTTTCGGTTTGATTGCACATCACATTAATTCAAACTCGATTTTAAGATCAACGCAGGTGGCCAAACTGCATTCTGGTTTGGTAGCTGATTAGGTTCAAAGGCCTTGCGTGATCTTTATCCTCTCTTTTCAAGCTGGTGCGTAATAAATGTACAAGCATCAGAGATGGTACTTTAACCAAAGGTGAAGTTTCCAACCGGTCTTTGGACTTCTCGTTAATTTTAACGAGGTTAGAATGGTGGAATCGGTGCAGTTGTTGTGGTTAATTTTGTCAGTTCCTCTTGAACTGAATCATGTCGCTGATAATAGAACCTGGAAACTAACAACTACTGGTCACCTAAGTTTTAATCCCCATTAAAATCATACAATTTCAGTTAAGTTTGCTCCGCCGTTTCCTGATTTCTTTGCGTGGAATAATTCTATTCCACCGAAGAGAAACTTCTTTATTTGGACGGCTGTATATGGTAAGATCAACACTATTCATATGCTTAATCGTAAAGGCATTTAGTTTATAGTAAATCATCTCTTGATTTACTATAAACTGTCTAGAAGAGTTTGGAATGACTTAACCCCCAACAAGAGATGGTCCTAGGTGTTTCCATTTGTTGATATTGCTTTTTGCTGACAAGATAAAGGATTATCTCAAGATGGAAGAAAGGTCTGGTCTCTTATTCATACGGCTGTTGCTTGGGTTCTCTGGAGAGAATGGAACAAACACACTTTTGAAGAGAAGCATGCTTTTAGTTTCAAAGCGAAAACGTTGTTCTTCTATGGGCAAAGGCGGCTGGAAACTCTCTCCTCACATTAACTTTTCTCATTCCCTTTTCAATTGGGAAATAACCTTTATCTAGCTGTTTCACTTTTTTGTTCTTTCCTGAACTTATATTCTATGTACATCTTGTAAATTATGTTAGTCTTCCATAAATCTGCAAGTTTTTGGCATGGAAGAAGTCATTATTTGCGTGGTGTTTAATTTACCAGTTTATAAAAGGAATACATAACGTGTCAAAACTGAATTCTGCATAAGTGAATTTCCAGCATTAAGCATTTCATGCAATATTTATGTAATTAACCTCGTTTAATTGGGAGCCCCAAGAAACAATTGGGGCCTCCCACTACAGGACAAAATAGGTCATCAAAACCTAATTTTGGTTACCCCTTATCCAAATTTTTTTAATGTCTAAACTACCCCTAAATGATAAGTGTTAATAATTAGTTAAGTTAAGTTAATTAGTGTGTTTATGTTAAAATCAGATTTAAGAATTAAAATTTGGGGAAAAAAAAAGGTTGTGTTTTTGTGTGTTGAGAAGAAGAAGAGAGTTTTTGGAGGAAAACTTAGGGTTTTTAGAAATGAGTGATTCAAGTGGAGGAAATGATGTTGGTGAAGCTTCAAATAACAAACATGATTGTGTTGATGGTGAGATTGTCTTACATTCCCATTTGGATTGGATGTATGATGAAGACATGTTAGTAGAGGAAGCCTTGAATAATGGTGCAAATGAAGATCCTATTGCTCAAGATGAAGGAACCAACCCTCAAAATGAAGAACCTGAAGCTCAATACAATCAGGTAAACATCTTATACCCTTCGGTTTGTCTGTTTGTTGCTCCAAGTGGTCGAATCATCCATGCTATGGAACAACTCAGTGTAAGGGTCGTTATAGTCGGGGGGTGTATACCCAAACGACTCTCTAAGGTCGTCAATATATTGACACTAACAATGACGACTCAAACCTGCAACTTTTCCAGGTTATGAAAAATCGTTAAGTTGGTGTGATAAACATTGACGACTCTTTTAGCTAGGTCACTTAGAGTCGTTTGTTTGTTTTGTTTACACCCAAAAGACTCTAAAACCAAAACTCTATGTAAATAAAACATTTAGGGTCGTCATATATGTAGTCATATTAATTGACGACCCTAACCAACCATTACGAATTTTATTTAGAGTCGTTAGGTACGATAGTTATATATATTAACGACCCTTGCCCTGGATTATCATAATTTTTGATTTCATAGAATCATTTCATTGAATCGTAAAAGGCATACATCTTGCATAGCGTTGCATTGAAGGAAATGAAAAACAATAGATAATAACGGTGCACTTACACACTTAACCAAAAATGTCGTAATTAAAGGTAGTGCCTTCCAATATACGGTAGCAATCTTCGAGCTCAAACTTTTCCCCATGGATAGTCTGATATCGAGCATACGCCTTCCCCAACTGAAAACGCAAAATATAAATAAGTTAGTAAGTTAGTATTATTCTTAGCAGGGAACCATCTACTGTTGATGTTGAATGTTTACCAAACCGGGTTCTTATTGCGAGGGGAAAGGCAAAGGTATTATTCAAACATTTGATTTAGAAAATGAAGCCATGGAGGATATGAAGTTCAGTTTGATTGGTCGCATGGATACTAAGAAGATCGGCATGAAGTTTGAGGTTGCGACTCAAACCCTATTATCAAAGTGGAAGATTAAGGATAGTTGCAGGTTTATACCATTACCTAAAGGTTTTTTTATAATGACGTTTTGTAACTCTGAAGATTCAAAGAAAGTTTTGGAAGATGGTCCATATATTATCGAAACAATTGTTGATGATGTCAAAGTTATATATGATGTTCGTGTTCAAGAATGGAAGCCTGTTTTGATCCCGATAAATGTAAGGTAACGTCATCTCTAGTATGGATTCGATTCCCGTGGTTAAGACAAGAGTATTGGACTGATTTTTTTTTGTTAGGTATGTCCGAAATCCTAGGAAAACCCACTAAAGTAGATGAAGTTACGTTGAAGAAATAGTTTGGTTTTTATGCATCGGTTCTTGTTGAGATTGATTTCCCCAAACCTGTTGAGAAAACAGTTTATGTTCAATCAAGATGGAATCCAGAAGGTTATGAACATGTGGTATTAATTCTTAAAGAACCTGATTGTTGTGATCATTGTAAGGTTTTAGGGAACAATATTAATCAATGCAATGCAAAGTCACGTTATGCAGCGGAAAAAAGAGACGTAATAAACAATGTTGTAAAAGGTCAGAAGAGAGGTAATAGAAATAGGGAGTATGTATCTCCAACGAAAGGTGATGTTAATAACAACATGAATGCGTTGAAGGTCATACAAAAACTGTGCTTAACAATGGAAAAAATAAACATATCAGGTGGGGTGATGATGATACAGCAAGTTCAGCTCAGGTGAAAACGGGTATGTTTGATGCCCTAAAAAATAATGAAGAGATGGAAACTGAAAGTTCAACTCAGGTGAATACGGGTATTTTTGATGCCCTAAAAAATAGTGAAGAGATGGAAACTGCTGGGACTAATGAGGACAGTGAGGATGACGATTGCGAAAAGGAAAAAGACTGTGAGGCAGTTTATGATGAAACAACAGATGCAGGTAAGATTATAAATTCAATAGTTGATAACCCCACTATTACAGAAATTATACAGGGGGTTGTAGCTGGTAACAATAGAAGACGTAAACGTGGAAATAAATCCAAAGAAAATCTCACTGAAGAGGAAATACATATAAATAAGAAGAGATTGGAGGAAGATGGGTTAGAAATGTCGAACTTCGCTCAATAAATTATAGATACTGCAGCAAATAATCTCATTGATGAATTGGCGGAGAAGGTGGCTAATGAGTCTCCACTGGATGATGAGGATGACAAGCGAGTTGAAAAAGATTATAATGAGGGGATGGAGGATGATACTAACCGATCAGCGATTGTAAATTATGTTCCAGTGGTGTCTACTTTGAACTCTTCCAACATAGATAGGGTGTTTGACCCTAATGCGGAGGAAGAAGCTCAGAGAGTCTTGATTGGGTAAACATGAAGAAGGTTACAACGACAGTTGATGGTAATACATCGAAGAGTAGTAAGTTTCGTGGCCCTTTACAGCCACAAAAACACAGTTTTAAATGAAGTTTCGTTACTCGTAATCTATAGGGTGCTTGAAGTTCGTGTGAAGATAATACTTGAAGTTTAGGGGCGTTATAGGTTTTTACGGTTTCCTGTAAGGATCTATTTTGCCCAATCTATTAATTTTTAGATACTTAGAGGTTTTGTCTGCCCTTTAGTTTTCTAAAGAGACCTACGGGTCCGGTGGTAATTACTTGTAATTACTGTTTTTGGCTTTAATATTATGACTTAGCTAAAACAACAGTGGAGGAAGTGTAGCACTGTCGAAAAACAAACAATCTTGCTAGACCCGCCGAAGAATTTGCACCTTGAATGCACCACGGACCTAGGGGCGGCGTTCGGTGCATTGGGATAGGGTGGGGCAAAAGTAGGCCCCACCCATCCTCTCACATCTTCTCACACGGTGAGAATGCGGTCCAAATTCTTCGGTGAGTAAATCATTTCCACCAAAAAGTTATTCCTAAGTGATTTCTAATCGTTTTGGACGGACCCCACAATATTCGGTTCTTACTACTATTTGGGTTTTGCTCGATGTGCGGGATTTTCTATCTCTGTAAACAAAATTCCTTCCCTACCAAACACATTCCTCCCACCAAAACCCTAAAACATCAATTTCTCAGTGAAACTAAATCCTTCCTTCGTCCAAAATGGTGTTTTTCATTATGAAGAATTTTATCAATTTTTTTCCAGAAGAGATCATATTCAACATCTTAACTCGTTTGCCTACCGAATCAGTATTGGAATGCAAATTGGTTTGTAAATCGTGGAGGCGTCTCATTCATCATCCATCATTCGCTCAATTGCATTTAACTCATCTCAATCATCCTCCTAATTCAAGTAAGTTAAGCTATATATACTTCAATTTGTGGAATCATGAGAATAACAATCTCTACTATTTCGATTATAGTGAGGATTGGATTCATCGCAAGGAAAATCCCATTGTTAAAATGACAATGTTTAGTTTAACCCCTACATTTGATTCATATGCCGTTCTTGGTTCGTTTAATGGTTTGATTTGTATTTTGGATGCAAAAATGAGGACCTTTATGGTCCTGCTTGTATCTGTAACCCCATCACACAAGAATATGTTATTCTTCCTGAATATCCAAGTTCTGGGTATGTTGAGGCTTGCGGATTTGGCTACCTACCTTCTACAAATGAATACAAAGTAGTTAAGATTTACAGCTCTGGAAGTGATTTCGTAGAGGTGGAGGTGTACACTGTTGGCAGTGGCAATGGATGGAGAGACTCCGGAAAGTTTAATTTCACATTTCACGCACATTGTGATAATGTTGGTGTGTTTGCTAATGGTGCTCTTCATTGGAAGAATCGTGGTGATTCAGGAAAAGTTGTGGTATTTGATTTGGCTGATGAAAAGTTTCGTGAACATATTTCACCACCTCCAATGCTACCGGACGTTGATGATGATGGTGATGAATTTGCGATAGGGGTTTGTAATGGGATTTTGTTTTATGCTGTTGATCAAACCACAGAAGAAGGTGAAGAATTATCGGACGTATGGCTATTAAATAAGAAAGAGCAGGGGGGGGACAACTGTCATTTGGTTGGAGTAAAGAGTTTAGTCTTTCCCATAGAGAACCATTTACCTTTACTAGCCATGGCCACTCTTTATTTTACGATCAGGGCCGTCTCAAGTACGACCATACAGATTTAACCTCAAACATATTTATGAGTTTTAGTGACATATGTTGTCAAGTGTTTCCTCACAAGCACACCTTAATTTCATTGAAACAATTAGGAGAAGAAGATACAGAAATTATGAAGGCACGAGAGGTTGAGGAGTCAGACAACAGTGATTAATGTAAGGAGCAACTGTTGGCAGATTAGATCCTTAAATACGTACTTATAAACAGGTAATCTGAAAGTTTCTTTTTGTATTTTGAAGTAGCGTATGTATCACTAAATATTTATGTTGGTTTCACTTTGAGATTGGATAACAAGGGTCCTCATTATAAGCCTAAAGCTATGGACAGTGGTATTCAGATTATGTGAGGGTTTTTATTTGTGGATATGCTGTATTGCGCTGCTAACTGGATCTGTTAGTCACTTGATCTAATTGCATCGGTAGAATGTTATGCATGCTTTAGTAAATTATTTCGTATTGTATAATTTGGAATTGAATAACTTTATGGAGGCAAAATCATAGGGAGAGACATTTATCACTAGTACGAGGTTGTCTTTTTTTCTGACAAGTCATCTTACTAAGGCATACCTCATTGAACTAGATGAATTTGAACTATTTGGACTTTCAAAATTTGGCGCAGTAATTTGTGTCTACTTTGATCGGGATTACCAGTACGGAGAAGATATGAGTATGACACTTCAGAAAATTGAGGGCCTCTTAATTTTGTTACATAGCTTGACAAAATGACACATACTAGCTCAGTAGTACTTTTAGTACATATGATTGCATTGGTAATTTTTTATGAATAAATGTATTGCAACTTTGAGAAATAAGTGGTGATAGAGTGCTCACTCGGTCACTTGGCAGTGTTAGGAAATTTAGAGAAACTGCCATTATTGCATTGTTATTCACAGTGGTTGAACTTTATCTTTCTCATCATTCTCATCCTGCCTTGTTAACTATATTCAGGAATCTTTGTCACTGCAACTTGTAGGTGTAGAAAATCCTACCACTACATCCAAAGGATCTCAAAACATGCATAAAGAAATCAAACAAAGAAGAGAAGTAGGAGGACACAAGATATACGTGGTTCGGTAAGATTACCTACGTCCACGGGGTGAAGGGATGATCTTATTACTCTTTTCACGATTGCAAGTTATATGTTTTCTCTCTAGCTCTTGGTATACTCTCTTGCCTCTCTTCTCACTTACCTCTCTAGCCCTATACATGATTCATATTTATAGCCATGAAATGGTGATACAACGACATTACAGTGTTGGGCCTAATACATCTTCCTTGATGCTCTCTTCGGGTGTCTACCCGATGCTTCATCCGATCTTCCCTTCGCCGAGGTTGAAGCATCTAGCCAAGTGGTAGCTTCATCCGATGTTGCTCGTTAGGTGATGTTGATCGATGTCGCCTTTTAGGTTCCCAGGACGAGTTTTACTTTGACCGAGTCTTCCTTATCTCTTCACCTACTTTGTCGAGCATTAAATGTCTTCGAACCCGGGGATCGTCACATCGAGAACTTTTTCTCCCCTTTCGCCTCGATCTCTTGACTGTCTTCATTCCTCTTTTCTCGTGCCCCGGATCCGGTGGGGTGATTCGGTGCTTTCGGTACTTCGCTTTCTTGATGCGCCCTCGGCGGGATGGCTCTACCTGTCCACTGTGGATTATTCACACCTACATTTATGCCCCTTCTTCCACTCGTGTAGTCGACACGTGGGGAAGAAACCGCCTTTTTCTCGTCTTCCCACGTCTTCGGTCATGCGGGTTTCGCCATCTTTGTTCCCCACCTTCTTCGATTCTTTATGCTTAGGTTCACCTTCCTCGCCGGTTATCACAAGGTGAGGTTTATAAGCCCGTCCCCTAAACCTTATTTTCTTTTTACACTTTCCTTTGCTAACTTCGCCTTCCATTTTCTCTCCCTTCTCTTTTGCCTTCTTTCCCCTGCCATTAACTATCTTCTCACCAGGTTTCCTTCCTCCCTTATCCACTATCCGGCGTCCTCTCTGTCTCTCGCTACCGCCGCAACTTCCCAAATTTGCGCCCCTCTCACTTCCCCTCTCTACTAGTTTTCATGACGTCTTCAACTCCTTCGATGACGGAAAGAAGGTGTGTGAGTTATGTGTTTTTACGATGAAGACGGCGTATCACTTGATTCCATGTTCGTTGTAGAGTCCTTCCAAGTATGATTCTGTGCTCTAGATTCTATCTTTCCGATAATCCTTCTTCGTTTTTCTTGTAGGGCTGACAAGAGGCTGCTAAAGACTTGTCGGATGAGCAATTCGTTCAACGGTTGAAGGATGAGTTCGATCTCCATGGATATGAAGTCGAGCTCTTGTCGGGCCGAAGGGTGTTACGAAGAAAGATGATGTTTTGAGATTTCCTCATTCGGCCGAGGCGACCATTGTCACCAGGGGCCGGCTAGAGCTCGGGCTGTGTTCCCTCTATATGATCCTAGCGCCCGTTACCGTACGAGGCCCTTTCTAAGATTCGCCGTGCCGCGCCTTGGCTCGGTGGAACGGCAACACTTTCCGTATCTGTCCGGTGGGAGAAGCGTGGCCGAGGCGAATGTGCTCCTACCACTTGGTCTACCTACGATCCTTCCAGGCGAGTGACTATACTCCTGCCCGGTTTAAGCTGATAATTATCGGACGGGACTACTACCAATGGCGATCTCGCCGGGTTTCTTTGCCACCCTCATCGCCATAAAGCTCTTCCCCGAAGGTGTTAGGAGACTTCTTTTGGATGAGGATCCTGGAGGAAAGGGTTCCAACAAGCATGCCGTCATACTAATGACACGGCTTGGATCGGGTTCCATTGGTTATTTCCGGTCCTCTTTTAAGTGGCAAATTTCCTCCTCGGCCGATTTTATCCTTTACGGGTAGTCAATGTTAATCGGGTAAGTGTATTCCCCTGTCTTTCTAGCTTGATTGATTGGCTCGGGTGACTCGTGGGGTGACGTTTTAGTTTTGGTGTTTTTCAGACTAAGTCCGAGGGTGTTCCTACTGGGACTCTTGTTCATCGGAAGAGGATAGAATGCGGGCCAGGCGAGGAGACGGCAGGGAAGGTAACAAATATACTTATTCGTTTTTTTTTTGACGTACATGTACGTGCCCACTTTTATTTGTTGCCTTGCATGGTTCTGACATCGGCTCATGCACAGAAGGCGAGGGTTGACAAGGCTGGTGGTACTTCGGCGAAGGACGGTGAGGATCCCGATGATCGGCTACCTTTATCACATTTTCCGAGGGAAGTCGCCTCGAAGCCCGATGTTTCGTCTACCCTTGTGGTGAGAAGCCCAAGGGGAGGGTAAGGAACCCAAGGAGGATGTGCCTGCCCGGAGGAACTGTTCCCAGGAAGTAGGCGATGAAGGGATTGTTCTCGTAGATGGCGTTGTGTATGTTGTGTCGATGGTGATGATGATGAAGGTCTTTTCGATGAAGAGGATGATACCCTTGGTAATGAAGAAGAGTCGGGACGGGCGGAGAAGTCGGATGGTAGTGGGAACCTTGTGATCAACCGTGATGTAGAAAAGTTCTTTGTCGGGAGCGGGCAGCTGGGGACTTTTCCTTCCGTGGTTCCTAATTCGGGCAAAGCCAGTACCTCCTTCACCGTCTCGGGCCCTATGTGCAACTCTCTCGGGGCACTTATTTCTCCCGATTTTGCCTCTCTGCCTGACGAGGAGAAGATTAATGATGTTTCGTTGTATGTAGGCGGGTGCGAAAAGTACCTTTGATCTGTGGTGAGTTGAGTTGTTCGGGTGTCGCTTTCATATTTTTGGTAAGTCTGACCATGTTGGTCTTGTTTGTAGGACATCAACCGCTCGTTGTTGAATGATGCCCTCCAACGCGGGGAGGCCCGCCAAAGGAGGGTCTTCGTCTCTCGTTACGGCAAAGAACGCGAAACGATCTCGGAAGTTGGAGAAGGAATTGGCCGAGACCCAAGGTATTTATTTTGTTTTCAACTAGTTATGATTGATCTTGTAGTGCCAATATCACGAGCTTAGTACTCCACCCTAGCTCTAGCTCAAATCTTCTAAATGCGGAGGCCAACGACTGCCATGAGTCGTCGTTTGTTGAAAAGGGAAGTGAACATAGAACGGGATCACGTTTGAACTTGCAACAGAGAATAGTTAACAAGGATGCTAAGATCGATCGTTTAGAGACCGATATTGAAGATCTTCAATCCGGGATGCATCGGTCACGAGACCTTTGAATATGTCCCAGGAAGTTGACAATCTTGGGCGAGCTTAGCTCGGTTCAAGGTATAGCCGCCGACAAAATATTGTTGGCCGACAATTTAGAGAGTCGGTGTGGTGGTGAGGCTTCGGGTTCGAGATTTGCACGCAGATCGTCTCCCGGATCTTGGGGGAGAGGGATGCTGCCGAGAAGTGTAGCCGATAATCCCTTGAGAGGCTTAACGAATCCAAAAGGTTTACGAGGAGTTGGAGTGGGTTCGCTCTCAATTATCGGGTTGCAAATAGCTCACTCTCGGCGGAGCCGAATGGGTGATCACAAAAATCTTGCCCCACTAATGAGTTTAATGAACGAAATGATATCTAGAACTTTCTTCAAAGATTTCTTCTCTCGAGTGTAGCCTGTCCGAGTCTGGAGAAACCATTAGAGTAGTTGCCCCTTTCTTTGGAAGGTGGTGTGCCCCGTATTGTGCTTTTCGTGTTATTGTCTTAGTGCCTTTATTGTGTGACTGACCGTCCTTGTTGTTTTGGCAACCCGAGGAAGAAGGTGGTGTCGTTGGAAGAAGAGAATGCCCGGTTGAAAGGGAGGGAGGCTCAATTGCTCGATCGGGTGGCCACTTCTTTGAAGCGGCGTCGGCGCGGCGAGCGCGAAATCTTGTTGCCGAAAAGGCGAAGTTTAATGATGAACTCATCTCGAAGGTCAAGGCCGGTGTGAAGGCGTGCTTGATAAGAAGCGGCCGATGCCGCTGCTAAGAGAAGGCGGTTCCGGGGCCTGTTCCTTCTAAGGAATGAGCATGTATTTTGTAGCGCTGCGTCGCTTTCTTACCCTTTCCTTTGGGCTGTAATTCGCTTGAACACCTTCAATTTCTCGTAAACTTTTAATGGGGTGCTGTGTCGCCGGTTTGGTTGTTTTCTTGCTTCGACGCTATTATGCATGTTCTTGTCCTTATTTATCTTGAGTTGACGATGTGTGGTTTGCTTTTGTGACCTCGTTATGTGTGCTGCATGAATAGATGAGGTTAGTCATAAATGCCGTTTACGTCGAACACACTCAACAAGGAGGGTCATCGGGCCCGATGCCATGTCTGATTGAGGCATCTCATCACCGTCTTTCGAGATCTAGTGGAAGGGTAGTTGGTCTTCCTAGTTTCTATGGGATCGACATCCCAAGAAGTTATCGATTAATCTTCTTAGGCAAGTGATTTCGGCCACTTGCGAGGAGAGCAATGTTGATGCTCGACTGTCGAGTACTCATGCCTCGACAATCGGCCATTGCAGTTTCCAAACGCCGGGGCCCTTGGACTACCTCGGCACTTGCACACTTGCCATCGCCCAGAGTTCGAATAGTCGTCTTAGTGTAAGTCGCCCGGCACTTGCACAATGCCATCGCCCGGGTTCGAAACGACCATTCGAACGCACTTGTCATATTTCCAACCCCACGCGCCTTTCACGGAAATAAATGACAAGATATCTTACTGGTTTCATGGATGATATAGCTTTAGGCGTGCGGCATTCCACGGTCGTGGCTCGGGTGTTAAAATCCAGGCTTTAGTATCTTGTATGCCCCGTGTAGGGTCCTCCCCACCGTGGTGCAAGCTTACAGCCCTTTTGTCACGCTCTAGAATCGGGTAGATGCTTTAGTACCAATCATCTCCTGGTTGGAATTCTATGGGTCGAACCCGTTTGTTGTATTCTCGTTGGATCCTTCGTTGATAATTCTCCATCTTCTGCAGGGCCATCTCTCTTGTTTCTTCTAGATCGTCGAGTTTAGCCAAGATAAAGATCTGCTGAGATGTTTCGCCTCCATGCTTCGGTCCTTGTGGTGGGTATCATGGCCTCTGTGGGCGAGGATGGCTTCGGTCCGTATGTTAACATGAAAGGTGATAGTCGGTTGCCTCTCTGCGGGTTATCCTATATGCCCACAAACGTTGTAGAGTTCTTCGCACCATTCCCATATTCCCTGGTCTGACTTTTTCTTCATGTTATCGGCGATAATCTTGTTTGTGATCTCGGCATGTCCATTGCTTTGGGGAGTACGGGGGCGTAGACTTTGCTCTTTCGGATGTTGTAAGTGTTGAATAGCATGTCGATGTTCTTGCCTTGTAATTGTTTCCGTTGTCGATACGATTCTTCAGGAACCCCAAAGCGGCATATGATGTGTTCCCAGATGAATCGAAAAACATCTTTATCCCGTATGTGTTTCGGTGGGCGGCCTCAACCCACTTGGTGAAATAGTCGGTGGCTACAATTAATTACTTCCTCTGTCCCCATCCGACATGTAATGGTCCCACGATGTCGATTCCCCATTTAGCGAAAGGCCGGGGACGATGACATAGTTTAATGTTACGGTAGGTGCATGTATCTTCTTCCCAAATTTTTGGCATTCGTGTAAACGAGGGCCATGTGCTTGACGTCCTCATTCATGTATGGCAGAAGTATCCCATGGTTTTAGCTCGTGCCGGCTGAGCTACGACCCGAGCCGTGGTTTCCCGGACCCATAGTGCAATTCGTTGAGGATCATGTGCCCCTCCTCCTTACTCGGGCACTTTAGCAATGGCCCTAGATATGACTTTGCGTATAGGGCGCCATCTCGAAGTTCGTACGCGGGCTTTGCTCTTGATCTTGTTGATCTCGGGCCGCCACTTGGGCAACTTTCTGTTTTGAGGTATTTGTGAATCGGCTTCCTCAATCATCGGCCCGATATTAGTCGGTGAGTGGTCGCCGACTTGTGCGCCGATATCCGCGGTCTCGGAGTGCGAAGGCATTAGGACCCTCATGATTCGATACCTTCAATGCTTGAGTCTCACAACATGGAAGCAATATATGCTAGGGCGTCAAGTGGCGATTGTCCTTCCTACGGATGTGTCGAAACTTTGATGCTCGGTATCCGGGCGATGTAGAATGGACGAGCTCCTAGTATTTCTGTAGTTGAGGGTCATGTATGGCGTACTGCCCATTGATTTGCCAGACAACCAGCTGGGAGTCGCTCGTAAGCCGTACCTCTTGGATTCCCATCTCCACTATCAGCGCGGGGCATGTACTACCGCCGTCGTGTGACATTGTTAGTTGCCTTAAACTCGAGCCTAAAGGAGTGGACCATCTTTTTCCCCTTTGGCGTCGTGAAGAACAATCCAAGCCCGACCCATCTTTATTGGATGACCTCCCAAAACCTCTCAATGTGTCGGGCCGCATGACTCTAACGAGGTCGGATGGGTCTTCTCGGTCTTCCTCCATTCGGGTATGTCTTCTACTTCGTCTTCGTCGGCGGGGAAGTCTCGCCGGGAAATCGGCCCTTTGCACATTGCACTTTTACCGTTGTTCTCATCTCGTAAACGATGTCGAACGCGATTTATTTGCGCACTCCACTTGGAGATCCGCCCACCCGGCTGTCTTTGTCGATCTTGACTCTATGGGGGACTTTGTAAGCACCCTAATTTTGTGGGTTTGAAAGTATGTCCAAGCACGCGTTGCAAACACTAGTGCTAATATCGGTTGCTCGATCCTGGTGTAGTTCCTCTCGAGGCTGGGCTCATGGTCTTGCTTATGAAATACACGGCTTTTCTTCCCCCGAGCGTTCTTGACTATGACGGCGCTGATGGCGTGACTAGTTTCCCCAAGGTATAACGTTAGTATGTCCTCTGCTCGGGTCTTTGCAACACCGGTAGACTCGCGAGATGTTGCTTGATCTTTGAAACGCTTCTTCGCATTCCTCGGTCCATTTAAACTTCTCTCCTTTCGTAGCGTCCCGAAGAAGTCCTTGCATTTGTCGGACGATCGCAAAATGAATCGCCCCAAGGCGCCAAATTCCCATTCAATTGTTGCACGTCTTTTTTACGATCTGATTCTGACGGCATTTTCCACAACGGCCTTGACCTTATCCGGGTCGGCCTCAATTCCTTTGTCGGTGATTATGTATCCTAAGAACTTGCTCGAGGTGACCCAAAGGTGCACTTGGCCGGATTGACCCTCATCTTGTATCTTCTCATGGTTTGAAATATGCCTCGAAGGTCGTCGACGTGCTTGTCGGCCACCTTGCTTTGACCAACATATCGTCCACATACACCTCAATGGTGTCGTGTATTTTATCTTCGAACATGTCCTCCACCAGCCTTTGATAGGTGGCGCGGCATTTCTTAATCCAAATGGCATTTTGGTGTAGCAACACAGTCCTCTTGGTGTGAAGAAGGACGTATGTTCTTAATCTTCGGGGGCCATGGGTATTTGATTGTACCCTGAGTATCCGTCCATGAGAGTTATCGCCTTATACCCGACAATGGATTCCACTAGCTGATCGATCCTGGGGAGAGGGAAGTCATCCTTTGGGCACGCCTTGTTCAAGTCACTATAGTCTATGTGATTAAATCGTACGCCCCCATTTCTTTTAGGGACTATCACCATATTAGATATCCATTGCGGGTATTGGGCCTTTCGAATGATTCCCGCTGCATACAACTTCTTCAATTCGGCCTCCACCGGTTGGTTGTAGCTCGGGTGCGATTCTTCTCATCTTTTGCCCGATAGGTTTGAACTTGGGGTCTATCCGCGGTGGTGCGAGCAGACTTCCGGGTCAATTCCTTCCATATCGTGCATTTTCCAAGCGAATATGTCCATGTGCTCCTTGAAGGGTTATCACCTTCTTGAGATTGGTCGCTTGTCAAGAGGGACCCTATCTCACTAATCTCGGCTCCTCCTCGGTGCCCATTGACTTGTCGGGTCGGTTCTAGGGCCGAGAAATTTTGCTTGGGTTCGCCGATTATTCTGGCTCCCGTGATTGCTATAAGGTCTCTTTCTCACAGGCTTCATAGGTAGCGATGGCTTGCAACATTACCCTTTCCAGCTCCTCGCCCGCTTCTACTTCCTTTGACTTCTTCTTTTCTTGACGTTTCCTTGACCGCCTCTCCTCATTCTGCTGAACGTCTATCTGCACGCATTGCCTTGCCGCCTGGGGGTCGCCTAACACCTCCTACTCCTCGATCGTCGGGAACCGTAATCTTTGATGATAGGCCGAGGCGACTCCCTTAATCCCCGGCAAGCCCGGGGTCGACCGGGGATGGCTTCGTATGGAGACACCCACATCGACCACGCGAAGGTGGTGAGCGTGTCAGAATCCCTCCCCTGTCCAGAGACTCGGAGGGTGACTTCTCCTTTTGGCACGGTCCTTGTGCCGTTGAAGCAAGTAAATTCGATAGGTTGACGGGATCGAGATATCATCGGACAATTCCATTCTCTTGAAAGTGTCATAGAACAGGACTTGGTATGTTGAGCCCCGCTATCCATTAATATTCTGCGGACGCCCATTCCTCAATCATCAGTTATGACTAAGGGATCCCCGTGGGCCTGGCCATTCATCGGGACATCTTTCGGGCAGAAAAGGTGATTGGTCGCATCATCCGGGGTTCCATGGGTAGGGTCTTGGCCATACTGAAGATTTCTTTACCCGATCGGTCCCTTTTGTGGATTCTCGAGGTGATGCATGTTCCCAAGTCATATCCTTGAGTTGCCGAGTGTGATATGGTGTTACAGGCGAACTGGGTGTCGCGATTAATTCTTATCTGGTTCATCGGACGTCTGGTTCGGCGGTGTCGCGATGTTTTGACGAAATGCCGTAAATACCCATCCGGATCGGGTCTTTGGACGATGTCTTTCACTTCCTACAATCATTGGTTGAATGGCCGCGAACTGGATGATAGTGGCGGAACTCGGGTGGTTCCTTGTTCCGTCGAACTGAATTCCCCGAGTCTTGGGATAACGGATGTCATTCCTCTTTTCGACTTCCTTGAACACTTCTTCCAATGGCGCATTTAGCGGAGTATAAGATCTTGGCTCGTGGCGAGGCTTCTTTCCTTTCTCGACCCAAACTCTTTTGTTCTCACCCTGGTGCTGGGCACCCGGCCTTTTCTCGGATCGTTTCGTGGCTTCTCGCGGGGTGGCCTCTTCTGCGGTGCTTGCTTCTTGTATTCCCCTATCTTGCGCTCCTTCCTGAATCTCCTCTAAGGCGATATAGTGCTCTTGCATCTTCCGGATCTCTCTTAGTGTCTTAGGCTTCTCCGTGTACATTGCCACCCAGATGGGATCCGACTTCCTTAGCGAGTTCTCGAAACCGAATATCTGTTGGTCGACCGAAATTGCTTTCCCTATATCCATACATAACTTTCTCCATCTGTCCGTTAAAGAGCGCAACGGCTCCCCAGTCTTCGTGCCGGGGGTGAACAACTTGTCGACTCGGTAGAGCTATCTTTGTTATGCATGTAAGTCTCGAGAAAGGTCTCCACCAAAACGCATAGCTCCCAACGGATTTATCGGGCGGGTGTAGAACCAACTCTTTGCCTCACCCTCCAAACTTGCAGGAAGAATTTGCACATGACCACATCATGATTCTTCCATCAGTACATTTTGATGTGCTCTCTGCAGGACATAGATGGGAAGATTGGCGAGCGTACATTTTGGTGGAAATGGAGTCGGTCCAATTCCACAGTAAAACGGCGTCTTGGATTTTTGTTTGGTGGACATTAATCGCTTCTTCATCGGCCGAAGAATCCTCAGCTTATATAGAGTTTATGCTTTCTTTGCTATTTTGATGTGCCACTCCCGTTCCCTACACCCTAGATCTCTTTCCTCAATCATTGTTTTTCACGCAGGAGATCAAATTGAGATGGCGATCTTTGAAGCATCGGGAGAAGGTGGGGTTATGGTTTGGAGTGAAGGAGTGATGGGTCTCTGATTGTTAGGCGGGAGATTCTAGGGTTTTTCTTTGGTGAAGATGGAAGCAGATCAGGCGAGAGATGAAATGAAAGCGGCCATGGATCGTGTGTTGAGAAAAATTCAAGTAGAGAAGAAAGGTCATGTTAAGCGGCCGTGGACCAGTCAAAGTTGATGGTGGTTCCTTTGCTTCAGATGGGAATGGAGATTGAAGGTTTGCGAGTCTTAAGAAGCTGGTTATGTGTTGTCAAAGACATTTTGGTGGAAACTAGGTGTTGATGCTTGTATGTGGGAAGTGGTGGATGTGGTGAGTTACAATTGGCAGTGAGGATTATTAGTGATGGAGTTGTGGATATCTTTGGGTTAAGGTTACATTAATGTTATGTCTTGGCAATATGCAAAGCAAATGGAAATGAAAGCATTGCGAGTGGAGGTGCGTCCATTACATTAGATGTATGCTAGGAATTATTAGCAATTGAAGGAAATAATGGCGGTAAACGGCGTCTTATCAGTAGATCAGTCGGCTCGAGTTGAAGTAAGATTATTGACTAACTAAGCGGTGACTCGACTTGACATTCCCTTTCCTTGGACTTATTTGGCGTCCTCGGTGGACTATCTCCGGACTATTAAGTCGGTTTTTTCTAACTCTCATCTTGGGCTAGAATTGGATGGAGGAGTGGATTCAAATTTGGAAAGAAAGATGGAAGAGTTGAGAAAGGCTTGAAATTGAATTGCTAAAGGAAAAGGATTCTAATCCTTGGAAGATTTGGAGAATATTGAAGCCTATAAATAGAAGTTTTCTACATCTTTTAACACACCTCTTTATTTTTGTTTTGGTGGACAAAAACATGATAATTTTCTTATTGATTGAGGATGAATTCCTAGTTCTTAACATGATTTGAGTTTTGTTTCAATTCTATCTTGAGATTTTTCACATGATTATCGATTGTTTTTACTAATAGGAATGTTTATTCATTCATGATTGATTGATTCATTGTTTGGAGTGCCGCTAAATTGATTTGTTAATTGATCTATATCTAGTATAAGTTAGGGAATACGTAATCGCCCATACCCTTCTCTTGGCAACGATGAACCAAGCGAGGTTTTAACTACTAGTAAACCTAAATTCATAAATCTTAATGCATTCGGTTACATCTTGTTCAAGGTGGTTCTTTTGAATAGCTAACTAAGGGACGAGAGGGATTTTGGGGGCGTTCCTCGGTTGGTGATAATGTGGTTAACTTGATTCATTGTTTTGCAGAGGCGCTTGTCTCTCTTATTGCTTTCAACTTTATCTTTTAATTGCTTTGTTTATTTTCTTTTGCTTTTTACACCCCCTTTCGATTTTTACAACTAGAATCTCGACCCTTGACTTCCATTATATTATTTTTAATTGGTGGAAATATTAATTAATTTGATTGCACCTCGACATTTTAGGGTCGGGTAGTTGGTAATTTCCTCGGTGGAGTGTCTAACGCCTCGGTTTCTCTCGACCCCGTTCTCCTGTTGCGGAGTTGGTAATTTTCGTATTCTCTCTCCTTTGCGGTTCTCTCATTAGGTCTTCTTGTCTTCTTTGGCTTGCCAAGATAGCGAGTAACATCGGGTCGGTGCTCTCATGACTAGAGTGGCCATTCACTTGGTGTCTGTTGTGTTAGGGGTGCGGTTGGGGTCTCGTAGCGAGAACGACAGGGGGAGACGATCGGAGCTGCCGGGTGATCGGCCGCCACCGGGGAACAATCGGAGGCTGGGGTGGTCGACCGCTCACAGGGGATGTCCCGATTGTGGTCCCCCCCTTTCCAAGTGTACTCGCCTAAGCCTCTCAGCTTCTCGTTCTAGGTCTCGCTGGTACTCTGTCAGTTGTCCTTCTCTCCTTCGTTCCTCGCGTACTATCTGCACTTCCTCCTCCTCCTCGGTATCCGATGCAGTTCTTCCATCTTCCATGTTGCCCTCATTCCTTGGCCCCATCTGGCTCGGGTTAATCCTCAACATCCCGGGTGGGAAATCGTCATCTCGGCCCAAATCGACCTCCTCGTCGACCGTAGTCATGCCTTTGATCAATGCACGAGTCTCGCCACAGGTTGTTCGGCCGATGATCTTCGTGCCGAGAATCCAGTGAGTCCTTCTTGCACACTAGATCCCTCTGTGATCCGGTTCCTCAGGATCCTGCTCGTCCTGGAGGTACTCGCCATTACCTTCGATATCGTCCTCGTCCCTCGGCTCACCTACCCGTTCTTACCTACGTCAGCAAAGGACACATCACTTACTTCGAACTGCTTTCGAAAAGGTTAAGGATGAAGTACAGCAGTTCAACAGTGTAAGGTGGGACAAGTTTTTATAGTACACTTCCATTTACGCTAGCGTGTTGGTCTCAATGATCAAGTTGTTTTGGCCATAAAGGACAATTTTCAAAAAGCTATCCCGACACATCACTTTCGGTACTTTCCTATGCATTAATCATTATTTGTCCCGACATTCCCTGCACCAGAAGTCATTGACCACCCGTACATTAAATCGGAAGATCTCTTTCTTGGCGATGATGGATAGTAACGACGACCCTCAACAACAACTTGTCTTTGATGGTCTTCCCACGAAGTGAACCATGGGATATTTACGTTTTCTCAACGATGCGTGGGGCTTCCGGTGTGGGATCAAAATGAGATTCGGCTAACGAACCGCCTCACTATAATCCTTCCAGCCATGGTTTAAGACCGGACTCAACGATTCTGAGCTAGTCTTGCTTCTACCATTATTGTACTTTGCTTAATTTGTTAAAAAAGAAGGGTTTAGACGGCGAAGCGAGTAAATGAAGGCAAATGTAACGATATCTATCCTTAAATCATGGAGGTGATAAATCTATCAACCTAGGCGTCTTGATCGTTAGAGTTTTTCATTTAGCATCAACTATTTTCAACGGATGTTGATAGGAGCATTGAATCTCTCTTTTAACAAGGTCTCAAACGATAAATCCCAGCGAGATGGGGTTTCCTTCTAGCTTCTACCAACATCGAAAGATGTTATTTTTGGGAGCTCGCGGATCTTCCAACAACTCGTTTGGGGTATCTTAAGCAAACAACTTATCTTATTGAAATAAATGATCTTGACGACTTTGTTTAAACTAAAGACATGTCTTACGAGGGACGCAAAGACAATAAACAGAACACAAAGTGGACTCACAACAAACTCGATAAGGTTTTGCTAAGAAAGGAAAGATAAAGAGCAAGAATCAAACTCACAAGGTTTTGTTAGGAAAACAAAGATAAAGAGCAAGAATCAAACTCCGCAAGGTTTTGTTAGGAAAACAAAGATAAAGAGCAAGAATCAAACTCCGCAACGTTTTGTTAGGAAAACAAGGTAAAGAACCAAAAGAGTTTCTCTCTTAGCGTCAACTAGCACACAAAGTGGCTTAGGAGCTTGGATTTTCCTCTTTTGGTAACGATCTCAAGGTATCCGAAGATGTTATACGGTCCCCTTAGTCGGCGCCAGAATGTAGGTGTAGAAAATCCTACCACTACATCCAAAGGATCTCAAAACATGCATAAAGAAATCAAACAAAGAAGAGAAGTAGGAGGACACAAGATATACGTGGTTCGGCAAGATTACCTACGTCCACGGGGTGAAGGGATGATCTTATTACTCTTTTCACGATTACAAGTTATATGTTTTCTCTCTAGCTCTTGGTATACTCTCTTGCCTCTCTTCTCACTTACCTCTCTAGCCCTATACATGATTCATATTTATAGCCATGAAATGGTGATACAACGACATTACAGTGTTGGGCCTAATACATCTTCCTTGATGCTCTCTTCGGGTGTCTACCCGATGCTTCATCCGATCTTCCCTTCTGCCCGAGTTGAAGCATCTGGCCGAGTGGTAGCTTCATCCGATGTTGCTCGTTAGGTGATGTTGATCGATGTCGCCTTTTAGGTTCTCGTCCGAGTTTTACTTTGACCGAGTCTTCCTTATCTCTTCACCTACTTTGTCAGGGCATTAAATGTCTTCGAACCCGAGGATCGTCACATCGAGAACTTTTTCTCCCCTTTCGCCTCGATCTCTTGACTTTGTCTTCATTCCTCTTTTCTCGTGCCCAGATCCGGTGGGGTGATTCGGTGCTGACCCGCTTTCTTCGGTACGCCCTCGACTGGGATGGCTCCACCTGTCCCTGTGGATTATTCACACCTACACACCTCTTTCGGCACTGGTTCTGGTCCCGGTTCGATTGGACATTACATTAATTCAAACTCGATTTATAAGACCAACGCAGGTGGCCAAATTACATTCTGGTTTGGTAACTGGTTGGATTCAAGGGCCTTGTGTGATCTTAGTCTCTCTCTTTTGAAGCTGGTGTGTAACAAATGTACAAGCATTAGAGATAGTACTTTAACCGAAGGTGAAGTTTCCAACTGGTCTTTGGACTTCTCGGTAATTTTAATGAGGTTGGAATGGTGTAATCGGTGCAGTTGTTGGGATTAATTATGTCAGTTCCTCCTGAACTGAATCATGCCGCTGATATTAAAACCTGTAAACTAACAACTAGTGTTCACTTTAGTGTTAAGTCCCTTTACAATCACAAGTGTTAAGTCCTTACAATCACACGATTGCGGTATATGCCTCGATCTCCACTATTGATTGTTAGCTCCTTTTACTGATTTCTTCTTGTGGAATAATTCTATTCCACCAAAGAGAAACTTCTTTGTTTGGACGGCTGTACATGGTAAGATCAACACTATTGATATGCTTAATCGTAAAGGCATTCAGCTCCATAACTCTTGCATTTTGTGGCGATGAAGAAAAGAGTATCTCAATCATCTCTTGATTCACAGTGAAGTGGCTAGAAGAGTTTGGAATGATTTAACTTCCAACAACGATGGTTCTAGGTGTTTCTTAAGTCCATTTGTGATATCGCTTTTTGCTGACAAGATAAATGATTTCTCAAGATGAAAGAAAGGTCTGGCCTCTTATTCATGCTGTTGTTGCTTGGGTTCTTCGGAGAGAACGGAACACATGCACACTTTTGAAGAGAAGCATGCTTTTAAGACTGATGCGGACTTGAGTTTCGAAGCGAAAACGTTATTCTTCCATCGGTGAAAATGGAAACTCTCTCCTCACATTAACTTTTCTCATTCTGTTTTGAATTGGGAAATAACTTTTATCTAGCTGTTTCTCTTTTTTACTTTCTTCAACTTATAGAATTCTGCGGAAGTGAATTTTTTCTGAATCTGATCCAGCATTAAGCACTTCATACAATATTTAATTAAGCATTTGCGCATTAGATTATTTTTTAATTAGATATGAAAGATCCGTCTTTCTAAAAAGAAAATTCTATCTCCATGAACAAACACATCTCTGTCTTAGTCATCTTCCAACAAACACATTTCTCCTCAACTAAAACCCATTCAAATCACCATTTCACCCAAACCTTGAAAGTTCAGTTTCTGTTATGAATGATGAAGAAGTTCGTCAATTTTCTTCCAGAAGAGATCATTTTCGACATCTTAACTCGTTTACCTACGGAATCAGTATTAGAATGCAAATTGGTCTGTGTAACATGGAGGAATCTCATTGATCGTCCCTCATTCCCCCAAAAGCACTTGACTCATCTCAATCATCATCCTTGTAAAAGTAAGTTGAGCTATATTTACTTTAATCTGTGGAATCACGAGAATAACCACCTTTACTCTTTCAATTATACCGATGATTGGATTAGAGTAAATGAGAGAAACCCATTGATAACAACCTTTACTATTTCGAATATGATCAAAATTGGATTCAAAATGAGGAGAAACCTATTGATAGAATGACAATGTTTTGCTTAAACCCTATGTTTGATTCGTTTATCGTCCTTGGTTCATTTAATGGGGTGGTTTGTATTTATGAATGCCGAAATGATCAACGTGGTGGTATTGCTTGTATTTTTAACCCCATCACACAAGAATATTGTTTTCTTCCTGATGATGATGAGTATCGTTGGTATGTTCACCTGTCAAAAGGATTTGGTTACCTACCTTCTACAGATGAATACAAACTTGTAAGAATTTACTATTGTGGTCCTAATTTTGTTGGGGTGGAGGTATACACTTTGTTGCGTGTAATGGATGGAGGTTTATTGGAGAGTTTAATTTCTCATTATACTCTCATTTTGGTGAAGTTGGTGTGTTTGCGAATGGAGCTCTTTACTGGAGGGATAGTGGAAAGATTGTGGTGTTTGATTTGGCCGATGAAAAATTTCTTGAAAATCTTTCACCACCTCCAATCCAACTGGAAAATGACTGTGATGATAAAATTGCGATAGGGGTTTCTAATGGGATTTTATTTTATGTTGTTAGTCAAACCACCAAGAAGGTGAAGAATTATTCGACGTATGGCTATTAAATAAGAAACAACAGCGGGGGAACAACTGTCATTGGGTTGGAGTAAAGAATTCAATCTTTTCCAGAGAAACCATTCACCTTTACGAAATACGGCAATGCTTTATATTACGATCAAGGCCATCTCGGATACGATCCAATAGATTTAGCCTCACACATATTTATGGGTTTTACTGGCATATCTCCTCAAGTATTTCCTCACAAACACACCTTAATTTCACTGGAACAATTAGGAGAAGAAGATACACATATTAGGAGGTCACGGGAAAGTGAGGCGGAGTCGGATCATAGCAGTGATTGGTGAGCGAAGCAACTATCAGAAGATGAGATCCTTGGATTCATGCTTATAAACAAGTAACCTATAAGTTTCTTTTAGAATTTTTAAGTAGTATTGGTATCATTAAATATTTGTGTTGGTTTCACTTTGAGATTGGATGACAAGGGTCCTCATTTTTAAACCTAAAGCTATGGACAGTTAGTTGCATACAACTTTCGGTTACTATGTGTTTGTATGAACAATCTCAATTTTATGTGAGTTTTTATTTGTGGATACACTATATTGCTCGATTAACTGGTTTGTTAGTCACTTGGTCTAATTACTTGGTCTAATTGCATTTGGAGAATGTGGTGCATGCTTTAGTAACTTATTTCGTATAGAAATTGGAATTGAATAACTATATACAAGCAAAATTGTAGAAAGTGAGACCTTTATCATTAGTACAAGGTAATTTTTTTCCCCATAGAGTTATCTTACTAATACCAACTAATTGAAGTAGAGGAATGTGAACTATTTGGACTTCCAAATTTGACGTGATGATTATTGTGTCTACTTCTATCGGGATTACGAGAATGGAGAAGATATGACACTTCGAAATAGTGAATGACTTTTAACTTTGTAACATAGCTTGACAAGTGACACACTCGGAATACTTTTATGTCGGTTTTTGATGAATAAATGTATCACAACTTTGAGAAATAAGTGGTGATAGAGTTCTCATTCGATCACTTGCTAGTTAGGCAATTTAGAGAAACCGCCATTATTCCAACGTTCTTCACAAAGGTTAAACTTTATCTTTATTTTTATTTGTGGATACACAATGTTGCTCAGTTAACTAGATTTGTTAGTCAGTTGATCTAATCGCAGTGGGAGAATGTGATGCATGCTTTAGTAACTTATTTCATATAGTAATTGGAGTTGAATAACTATATGCAGACAAAATCGTAGAAAGTGAGACCTTTATCATTAGTAATGAGGTACTGAGTTGAACAACTATATGAAAGTCATCTTACTAATTGAAATAGAGGAATGTGAACTATTTGAACTTTCAAAATTTGGCGCAGTGATTCATATCTACTTTAATATGAATAACCAGAATGGAGAAGATATGACACTTCAGAAATAGGGAGTGACTTTAAATTTTGTAACATGGCTTGACAAAGTGACACACAGTAGTACTTTTAGTAAACATGACTTGCATTGTTAGTTTTTGATGAATAAATACATCACAACTTTGAGAAATAAGTGGTGATAGAGTTCTGATTCAGTCACTTACAGTGTTAGGCAATTTAGAGAAACTGCCATTATTGTAATGTTCTTCACAGTGGTTGAACTTTATCTTTCCCGTCTTTCACGTCATTCTCATCCTACTTGCTTAACTATTCTTAGGAACCTCTATCACTGCACCTCTTTTGGCACTAGTTTCATACTGATTGTTATAGGTGAAGATAGGTTATGTAGTTTATGAAAGCTTAATTGTGACGGGCCAGAAAATTACGCCTGGCGCGCCAGGGCGCGCAGGCCATAACGTCCCCGATGCGCCATGATGATGCTACAATTCGGGCCTGAAAGCTAGGAAAATGCACGTCCATTTGCCCTTGCAAGCATGCTCGTGGAGCATGATGCAACTAACTTAGTGTTGATTAAGGGTGCACACGGTACGGTTCGGCTCGGTTCTTGCCGAGGCCGAGTACCTATACCTCCCTAACCTCGGTTCCAAAATTTTGGACCGGTACCTGTACCTTGTACCTCGGTTCCGGTACCATTCGGTACACGTGCGGTACCAGGTACGGTTCGGTACTAGTCTCGGTTCCATACCAAAAAACATTTATACTTAATTCAACTAGGAATCAGGAAGGATGAACACGAAATTTGTTAACTTCTGTTTCAATGCTAGACTACAAGCGATTCTTTAGATGCACATTCCTATTTGCATTAGGATTGAAATAACTCGGGTTAAGAAAATCAACTTTTAGATGTTGGATACAAATTCACCCTTGATTAACATGAGAATCCCAATCTAAAACATAAACAAAGTATTTTATCAAAATATATCCCAACTGTGTGAGAGAAAGTACAAATATACTTAATTTTTCTATTAGAAATTTTGTCGAACAACTTACAAACATAGAAAGGTCATAACCGAAGCTAACAAACCACAAATACAAGTCAATTTTATGAAGACGATAGAGATATTGTAGGTGAGGATTGTTAAAAAGGCTAAAATTGATCAACCGACTAAAATTTACCAGCCAAATTGTAGAGGGATAGAGATGCAGTAAGAACGAGCAAGCTTGAGGCTTCAACCAACATTTGGTCCTCCCCAGATGAGTAATACAAAATTTGAAAATCAAATCACTAATTTTGATTTATACATTAATTACAATCAACGACATTCGGTCATCCCTAGATGAGTAATACTGAGAATTTGAAAATCAATTCACTAATTTTGATTTATACGAGATGAGTAATACTTCTTCGGTACATTCGGTCCCTGGATTGATGCAGGTTAGAGACAGGACCGTGTACATGTACCTGCTTAGCCTCGGTTCCTATTTTTTGGACCGGTACCTGTACCCCCTTCCTCGGTTTAGTACAAAAACAGGTACGGTTCCACCGGTTCCGGGAAGGTCCGTCGGTCCGGCTCGGTTCCTGTGCACCCTTAGTGTTGATGTGGTTTTTAGCTTAGGGTTGAAATCATAAAACCTTACATCTGATGTGACGTCACTCTGTAAGGAAACGGTGCCGTGAGTGCTAACCTCTCCACCGTCATATTTATTGAGCCGTTCAATATACTCACATGAAATTTATCCAGATCGCAGATATCAACCATCCCGCATGTTCAAGAAATTTCGGGCCTGCGCCTATATTCACTTAATATAAGTTCCTTTGAATGCCTTCTATGCTATGTTCTCTCGGCTGAACCCTTAATGTTGATATGGCATGACGATTTGTGTTCACTCGCAGCAAAGTAGCACAATTTCCAAGTATCAAGGATAAGGTCTTTGCATAAGGTATTCAATCGTAAAAGCATCTTTGCTCTCTGGCAATGAACTTAAAAGAAGTCTATGTCAACACATAGAATTCAATCAATTGACCGACTAGCTTGCGAAGTTAGGGTTTTGCGCCTCGCGAAGATATCGCACCTTGCTTGTCGGAATTAAACCTAGGCAAACTAGGTAATTAATCCATTATGGATTAGCGGTGCAAACCTTGCTCGTAATCGAGAAAACAGGAGCCGCAGAATAACAAAGGGAGGCGTGGCCATGCCTTAGACCAACTAGCGCCACTTGCCATTAGCCACGCCTTCCTAAACCGGCCCTATTTCTCTCGACCAATCGTGTCACCTCAAATTAGCCACGCACACATAAGTTGTGGTTGGGCCCATACTTGCCGGCCCCACTTGCCATCGATCAATCGTGTCACTCCTAAAGCCGCCACACTCTCACCGGAAGTGTAGCGGGTACCTTATGTTTGGCCGCCTTTTATTGGCCAATCAAGTAGCTCTAAACTTGCCACCATACATTAAAGGCCAAACGCACTCGCCGCGCCACCATACTAATGGAAATCCAAACGCGTCTTACCACAACAACATATTGATCGGCATGCCACTCTCGCGGAGCATGCCACTTTAGCCTTAGCCACGCCCGCCAAGCCCCACCTCACCACGGCGCAAAATCCTAGCCTCTCCCACGCACGCCAAGCCCTAATTCTTACCCTCTGCCAAATCCTAGCCTTAACCACGCTGCCCTTAGCCACCAATCCTCAGCCTTGCAACGCCGCTAAGCCCCAATTCTTACCACGGTACCAAATCCTAGCCTTGGCAACGCCAAGCCCTAATTCTTCTTACCACGACACCAAATCCTAGCCTTGGCCACGTCGCCAAGCCTAATTCTTACCACGGCGCCAAATCTTAGCCTTGGCCACGCCGCCAAACCCTAATTTTTTACATGAGCCAAACCTTAGCTTTGGCCATGCTACAACGCCACAGCGTGGCCATGCCACAACGCCACACGGCGTGCCGCTATGCCACGGCTTACTAGCATGTCGCTATGCCACGGCTACTAGCGTGCCACTATGCCACAACTACTAGCATGCCGCTTATGCCGAGCTACGCCATTAGCATGCCGCTATGCCATGGCTCCACCAGCGCTACTATGCCAATGGC
The DNA here is from genome assembly GCA_023531295.1 of Papaver armeniacum. Lineage (NCBI taxonomy): Eukaryota > Viridiplantae > Streptophyta > Magnoliopsida > Ranunculales > Papaveraceae > Papaver > Papaver armeniacum. The sequence continues at coordinate 1,714 of JAJJWW010007869.1, read as the reverse complement.
GCCACTTCGCTATCTGACAACAAGATGCGGCCATAATCGATGGCCACTATTCCTTATGAGATGCAATCACAAATCCATCCAAGTTTGCTATCGAACCGACGGACTTAAGTGGCAAAGTCCTGGCAACCCGCTACGCCACCTGGCTCGCCAAAGCCACTATGCTAATGTCGCCACTTTGTTACACAACAATGATGTGGCCATAATCAACGGCTACCCTTCCTCACGAGATGTAATCTCATCCATTCAAGTTCGCCACCAAACTGACGGACTTGTGGCAAATTTTAGGAGGCCGACCAAGGAAATCCTAATAGGATCACATGCTATTTTCCTATGGAAAAGTCTCTTGACTTTGACTTGCCACACATAGCAACCTGCTACACGTTTTTCCACGAAAACACCCGAGACATCAAACATGTCACAAACTAGGGATACTCATTAGGTAATGGTCTGCGGTTTACACAAGGCGGTGTGCAATGCGCCCGTTACAAGAAAGTGTCATGAAGTAGGACAATTAGTGGTGGTGAAAAGTAACAGTGTAAACAATTCATTTTCTTCATCATGGAAGCGTAATAACCGACGGTTACACGAATTCACTTCCTAATCATGGAAGCATAACGTCCGACGGTTACACGTTAATCTATTCTTCCACCACTCAATCGCTTTCCACTTCCTACGAGACCAGGTACGTTTCAATATGACTTGTATAAATAGGCTTCACCCATTTTCACCAAACCGCAAGTTTTTGGTCGGCAACATCACAAGATCCACTAAATCACCAAAGAACTCGATACCTTTCATTTCCAGTTCACTTTCCGATACAAGTCATAAAACAAGCCACATCTTCAAAATCAACTATTCGGTCTAAACACTTTCTTCGCTTCCCTCCCTAAGATCAACCCTTCCTTCACTTTGTGACCGAAGCAAGCATGGGAACGGCCATTTCTTGGTGTAGATGGGGCAAAAACGAAGTTGTTGGTTTTTACGAAATTGAGGGGACGACCGTGCGGAGGAGACTCCTTGAACCTAGCGAATCCGTCAAACCTCACACACATGCACTCGCAAGAAGGGAGTGCTTTGAATTCGAAATCAATCGAGGTACTCCCGGCCTAAACCAAGACAATGGTCGTTCGAGAGTAAATCGGTCACAAGAGAGGATGTGTCGATCCAGAGGAGGGAAGCCGAGAAATGTGAGATCAATGGTGATCAAAGATTGTAGGTATGTTGTGTATTCCAAAATAAGATAAGTTCTCGAATGATTGATTTTGCTCTGTTGAGAGTAATTGCTCAAATGTTGAGTTGTTAATCTCGTGTTGTCTCGCTTGACGTGAGATTGTCCTCTTTTCAATCATGATTCAGAACTTATTTATATTGCTAGAATTGTAAACACCATGATCCCAAGAAGTGTGACAGCTTGATGGAATCCAAGAGTGGAGAAGTGGAAATCGTGTTAAAACCAGTTGCTTAACGTGCGGAGACTTGGTCGATTTTCCATCCACTACTTTGTTAACTCCTTCAACTGATTGCACGACTTGCTCACATTCTCATCGTGTGTATGAACACACGTTCCGTAGACCGCCAGACCAAAACCCTAGTTAATATCCCCCATGTGACACGATTGATGTCTCGTGATTTAGTTAGTCAGTTGCTGACTTCATGACTTCATGGGACGATGAGTCCTTGTATTGTTGAGTCTAACGTGATTTGTAAATGTTCT
>JAJJWW010007868.1:0-34788 GCA_023531295.1 Papaver armeniacum | reverse complement strand
GTATACAAAATTAAAAAAAAAAAAATCACGTATTATGTATCTTTCGATGTCTCAATGAAATGAAATATACTTATTTACTTAAAAATGTAAATTTTACACTTCATAATGTTGTTGGAATCTAGCTTTCTGCATGAATGTTTTAATTCGATCAGCTGAAGAACAATAAGGAGCAGCCACAAGATTTATATTATACGGGCCAACAAAATAGTTCATTTTACATTTCTTTACTAGAGTCTGAATTTATTCTCAGAAGAAAAATGTAGTTTTTGTATTAGAAATTTAATTTTATAGCTCCAAATTTGACGATGCAAATTATGGTTAGCTTTCAAGCCTTTCTAAACTGTCATGTTACGTACTGCAAGCTTGTTATTAAAAATAAAAATTTGGATAACTAGAAAAGTTTTAAACCCCCAAAAGATGGAAAAAGAAACCTATACAACCATGAGCTTGGCATATTTCAGGATGATTAAAGAAATAAAGATTAGAGTACGACAAATTTCGCAAGCCGTTATCCAACACAACTACTGAGAGAAAAATCAGCGGGATGACTTGCAATCATGCATTGATGGAAGTCAAATGGGAAATCTTTCGACCAAAATTTGGGGCCAGACAACTCTGGTTTGTATTAGTCAAGTTATTTTCCATGACTCTGTGGGTACCACATCCCACAATTCCGGTTTGTATTAATCAAGTTATTTTCCATGACTCGTGGATACACACATACCCACGTCAAATGGTAACCTAATCTTCTCGCAACAAAATTCATGCTTCAAAAAAAAAAAAAAAAAAACTTGGATTGGCTCTCTAAAAACCAAAACAAAAGGTCTATAATAGAATATAATTCTTTCTCCTGGAAACATTGAAGTTTTCTCCCAGTAACGTGTTCCTTGTGTCTGTTTTTGACGTTAGTGGAGCACTTTCATCATCTCAGCGCAAGTTGTTCGTTTTCAAATTAATATTACGCTCTTTTGTGGTAAGCAATAAATTTGGTAGAGAGATGCTAGATGTGATCATATAATTAATCATGCATCAACCAACCAACTCCGCACTAAGGCTAGCTCTACGGGGATCCAAGATTCAAGGTTTTCCTTGGATCCACGTCACCAAAAACACCGCCGGCGTAATGGGAATCAAGATCCCCAGATGAAACGCATTTGGAACCTACGTGCGGCGCGATTTGAAATGCGTTTCATAGGAAACTCAAAACGCAGTTTCAACATGCGTATTGACCATGTTGACCGTCAACACGCAGTTTGAACTTGCGTTTAGGAGAGAACCCTAAAACCTACGGAGCGCACTTCTTCTTCTCCTTTCTTTCTTCCTCTCTTTTTCCCTTAACCTCACCTCATTAATGGTTTGATTGAAAACAATTTGTGTTTAGGAGCGGAAAATTTTCGGGGGTTTGTTCTAGAAGCCGGGTAATCGATTGGTGGTATTTTTGTGAGATTTCATCATCAAAATCCACCCTAGGTAAGTAATTTTTGTTTTTTTGATTTAGTTGTTTTTGATTCTTGATTTTAGTTATAAATGGATTGATTTAGGTGTTATTGGATGCATAATTTTGATTATGTTGATATTGTAGTTGTATAATTTTTGTATTGATTTCAAAAAATTAAAATGTTAGTTAGGGTTTTGCAATTTGTGGTTAATTTTGGTGAAACATTAAACCTTGATTGATTCTTAATTTGATGGATTGAATTAGTTGTGTTTATGCTAGGTATAATGTATTTGAAATTTTAATTTGATAAGGGTGAAATGGATGTTGTTAATATGGTGTAGTTGAGGTTGAGATGAATATATGGGTGAAATTGATGTTGTTAATATGATTTTGTTGGAAATGGATGTTGTTAATATGATGTAGATGAGGTTGAGATGAATATATGGGTGAAATTGAGGTTGTTAATATGATGTAGTTGAGGTTGTGAACAATATATAGGTGAAATTGATGTTGTTAATATGATTTTGATGGAAATTGATGTTGTTAATATGATGTAGTTAATATGAATTTGTTGTTAATATGATTTTGTTGTAAATATTATTTTGTTGGAAATTGATTTTGTGGTTTATAGCATTTTTGCAATGTGTTTAGGATTAAGTCATGTATTCTTTTGAGTTGATGTTTAGAAGATTCAAGGGGTGGAATTGATGTTGTTAGTATCACTTTGACTAAGATTTTCATTTGAGCAATGTGCATCCCTCCATGTCTTGTGAATGTGAACGTGTGAATTCATATGTTGATTGTGCATAGATTAACATAGGCGTTTGATTTTTTGTTATTCACATGTTGATTGTGCTTCCCTTGGTCTTTTCACTTTTAGATAATGGAGGATGTCGATTGGTCTAGGTATGAGAAGTTATCCCAACTATCTCAAGGTGTCGAGATACAACATAAGGCCGACAACTTAGTAGATAGCGAGACGGAACATTTAGGAGCACTTGGACCAACCTAAATAAATTTTATAACATAGTGGTTAGAAACAACCCCGTGCATTATTAATTCTTCAATGTCAGTTTTGAGACTATATTCCAATTTAATTTTAAGTATGGGGATAAAGTTAGCTTGACTATATGTGAGTGGTGGAAAAGACTAGAACTTTCACTTCAAAGAGTTTGAAATAGGTTTGACTCCTCTAGATTTCTATCGGTTGACTGTTATTCCAATTGGAGGAGGTAAGCCAATCCCAGTACAAAGGAAACAATGACAGCGCAAGAAGTAGAAGCTATGGATGCTAGGTATTTCCGGGGTGTGTTAGATGTTATGGAACAGAGAAGACTACATGATGTGGCTGGAGATTATGATTCCAAGGCATGCACGATACGAGTTTCTCACTTGTCTAATTTCATTTTTAAGTAGGGCCAATGTTGACAAGCTGCTGACATTGCCGAAATAACCCGACTAGAATGTTCTTGCTCTTTGGTGTATAGGTTCTTTTTGTTTGCAGATCAGTGTTAGAGTATATAAACGATGGTGTATAGTGTTGGATAATTTGGATGCGGTTGGGTCTTATGATTGGGGTACTCCAACTTTGGGCGTTACTGCACAAACACCGGGATGGCTCGGAGTTCGTGCAAAGCAGAAGGATATGGGTGGCATGTCGATGATCTTAGAGTTAGGTATTATTTTTATTTCCGTAATTGTCAACCTGTTTGAAGGAAGACTGAGATGATGAACCCGGATCCACACCGGCTATTTGTCTATTTAATGTATTGAACCTTAGGAGTAAGGGACAAAAAGATCTTCACAAACACTCTCTGTCGGATGCACGCGCTCGGATAGATATTAGGATGGGTGATGCGGTTGTCTGGGACCCCCGGTTTGGGGATAGTGAACACCAACACCTTTGATGCATTCCAAATGGCACTAGAGATGTCTAAGAGGAGATGTGTCTTTAAGGACAAGGATGGTGCAAGAGCTTGGTTTATCCGGCGAGAGGTGTATGAGGGCGGGTGTTTGGTGCGATTGTTATCCCATGCAACCCACCTAGATTGGAGGACGTAGTAGATGGTATGAAGGTTGAGGTTATTGATCACTTCCTTCACAGCCGATGAAGTGTATTCCAAATTTTGGAAAACTCATAGCGTGGGGGCCCTTAGGAAAAAACAACTCACATAGACACACATGATGATATCGGAGTTGGTCACGGCGGTATACCCTGCGTAGTTTGATGCCCAAGGCCTACCCCCTAGCATGTCATCCCGGACATACACATACGACCAACGGGGACGGATCCATAAGCCAACTCCCAAACCTACAATGGGACTTTCCCTTCTACAAAGATTCGTTTGAGGAGCTAGTTCCAGTCCCCATGGAAGGAGAGAACCCATACAATTTTTAAAGCGTCAACGTCTCGGAGGTTAGTCATTTATATCTCATTTTCATTTTCATTTGGAGTTTCTTCATTGTTAAACATAATTGTTTAAAAAAACTTTATTTTGTTTTTTAGGAAGAGTTACGCGAGTTTGCGGGGGAGGCATATCTTGGGATTGAGTAGCGAGACGGTGGCATATGATGAGTAGTCGTCGTCGAGGCGGTGTATAACACCCCACAACCCATCGTAGTTCCGGAACATCTCGAAGGCCAATTATTCAAGTCGGGAAGAGCAGGACATTTCCCGCACATATTACTTGTTTGGAGTATCCTTCATAGGAAACCCAACACCGTTGCAGCGTCCCATTGGAGACCCTTCCCCCATCGAATGCTTATTATGTCCCTCACCACGATGATAGTAACCCCCTCCAGGCATAACCGTTATTGGAAAGCATGCCTCCGGTGATTAGTGACTTACCCACTTCAAGTGATTTTTTAGGGCTTAGCTTGGGTGGTAGTTGGCCGGGTAGTGTGCGGGGTAGTGGTCCTAGAGGTGATGATGGAGCTGATATGGATGTTGTGCCGGATAGTCGAGTTTTTGGGTGACTCCGGTAAAGCGGTTACATACATTGATAAGCTAGGGCGTAGTACATGTTTGTTATTTAGTTCTTGTATGATATATTAAGTTTTTCCTCATGTATGTTGGTCCTCGTCTTATCCCTTTTTTTGTTGTTCATATCCCATGTTGAAGTCGTTATTTGTTATTTTCTTAATTCCGCTTACAAAACAATACCCGTTTTAAATCCGTTGCGATGATGATTTAAATTGATATTTAATTGAAAAATGGAGTCGACTATCGTTAGATATATGCGCCCACCCGTACTCCGTACGATGATAGCCATGGAGATTTCGTCATGTATCACCGGGAGGCGCATGACTTGCACCCGGGGCTAGTCACAGGTCTTGACTAGAAGAACCTCAGGTTCGTGTGGAGGAGAGATGCCGGGATGATGTACTTTTCGGTTGCGGTTTGGACCTCGCGTTTTAAGGGGCGTCATGGTTTGCCCGAGAAGTTTTTCTTAGAATCTTGCCTCAAATTTGCGCTAGAGATCCGATTTTTGCAGCGAAGAGATCGTGTAACATCTGGTCACACTCCTCATATGAAAATGCTTCTTAGTCATGAAACACACAGCAAAGGGTGGCGGCGGATAGCAAACGATTACACCGCGATGGCTTCAACAATATACATGTATGCTAAGAAGTTTATGGATGCACTACTTTGGGAATTTAACGACCGTTACATGAGGCTGCTAAACAAATCAAGATACTAAGAGGTTATTGGCTCAAACGCATTTAAATGGTTTTCTGGAATGCTAGGAAGCCTCGATGCACCCATTGGGAGTGGAGGTTATGTCCCCCGAAGAAGCGGGCGGCACGTGGGACACCATAAGAAACCAAACCTTGTTCTACAGCGGTGGCATCATACGATAGATGGTTCTCGCCTTGTTTTTGGCGAGCGGGTGGCAATAAACGACTTGAATGTGTTGGCGCAGTCCAGATTATTTGACAGAGACAATGAGGCGTTAGACCCCTTGCAATTTCCGTATCATGGGCAACGAGTACAAACATGGATACTATCCGGTGGACGGCATCTGACCAAATGCCCAGGGTGGTCCATAGCTATAAAAACGTGATGTTATGCCGCCAATCCAAGAAATTTAATGAATACCACCACGCAAGAGGAAGGATGTGGAGCGTGCTTTTGGTGGTCTAAAGTCGAAATGGGGTATAATAAGGAATCATTGTCGTTCTGGTCTCATCGTGACATATACACTATTATGAGAGCGTGTTTAATTATGCATAACATGTGTGTAGAACATGAGTACCGTGATACGGAATGGGCAACTTTGGATGAACGAGAAGATACACCTGCAGGTACAAGGTAACGTGGCGAAGCCCGCGCGTATTATCCGAGCCATGCCCGCCGAGATTCTTGCCCGGCCGATATCACGGAGCACATTTGGCAGCGTCACCTCCTAGGATTGCGAGACGGTGGGTGGGCCGGTGAGGAGGATGATGCCATCCTCACTTCCGATGCGGGTACTACCGATGTGGATGAAAACGCTGATGTTTACCCATTGGGTGATGATAACTTTTATGAGAACGGAGAGGGTTAGGTTGTTGGTTAGGTAAGTTACAAGATATGTTGTTTGTGTTCGGCATTATTTGATGAACGTACCTAATGGATGGAATAATGCACGATGTGTGAGTTAAATGTAAATTTATTTTAAATTTAAATCCTTTTAATGAATCCCAGGTACTAACACATCTTATAACTTTATATCCAGTATGAGGAGGGTAAAATGGCTTACGAAGAACAAGGACAATTCTCCCAGAGATGGCGTCGACATGCAGTATTTGAAGTGATGAAATCACATTTTCTAAGTGAGTATGATCCTGAGATCTATGTACAACTCGATTGAGATTCCTCCTCCTCGGGATGCTATGCATGATTAAGACAACGACACATTGTCTGGAAGGCTTTGTGGGTAAACCTTTATGAAAACCCTCACGAGACAAAACTCGTCCAGTAGGGCCGCCTAGTGGTTGAAAGGCTTGTTACACGAGCTAAGTGTAATCGCGTGTCACACGACAATGACATATATTTAAAAGGTTTATGTAATTTTGGTTTGTTTGGTAACTTCGGGGGAATTTGTATTTGGGGCCAAATAAATTCTTGGTAGTTATAGAGTGTGGTCTACATCGTATAAATAAAAATTTAATTTCATATGGACAATCGGTTCTTAACATTTAAGGCCAAAAAAAGGTCTACCACACTAATTTTGTGGGCAGACATGTACCACATTTTGTTCAACACCATCATTGAATGACATTGCAAGCCGGGCAAAAAATGTATCGCGGACTCCTACTGATGTGACATTTCCCTATGAATGGATGCCTTTGAACCAAGATGGAATACACAATCTTTAACACATCATTAGAATTTTCCCTCTACTATTTTATTCTACTCTTTCTATATGGTTGCGGAATTCACCGTTGAGGAGGACGTTGTAGTTGTTGCCGCATGGATTGATGTATTGGCAGCGCCGGTGGCTGAAGGTGTTGATAGACACACCCGGAGCATTTGGCATCAGGTACATACCAAGTTTGTCGAAAGATTTGGAGATCCAATACGTAGATCGAGCCAAGCATTAAGATACCGGATTGGGAGTATAAAAGGAGACGTAAAATTGTATGTTGCCTTACGCAAGGTAGACTAATGATATGCATTCCATAGGCATTCCTTACGGAGGATATGGATATTGTAAGTAGTTTTCGTCATAAAATACCCAATTTTAACAAACATAATATAGCATATGATAATTTGAATGCTTCATGCAGGAAACGATGACCAAAGCATATTTCCTTGAAAGAAAGCGGACGTCCTTTCGAGGATATTACGAATGCTACTTACTTATGAAGGACGCCATGAGCAGTACAATCCGAGAGGTTATATAGGCTTGTACCATAATAGATCTCGTAATCGCAATAGTTAAACGAAGTGAAGTTGAAGATGTCATGTTGGGTAAACGCGTTTTATCGTTTGTTTTAGTTTGGTTAACAGATGTTTATGATGTTAACCATGGTATTACTTATTATGTGTTTCATCTTTCTTGCAATTAGGTCATGAACCTTATTAAGAATGACGAGTTTTATTATAAACTTCCTTATTGCCCGATCTTTGTTGAAATCAAAATCAGTCATTGGAGATTAGGATCCAGTAGGGTAAAGGAAACCAATACATTTTTAGGGTTTTCTATATTAAGGGCCGACAAAAAAAAATTTCCTAGTCAATAATTAATGTTCATAAACACCATCTACTTGTTTGAAACACGCCTTGGATGATGGGAAATTACATGCCACCGACAAACCCTAGTAGAGAGACTAATCAAGTAAAAGACGAAAATTTTGAAAGTTGTGTGTATGACAACACGACATACTATTCGCACAGTGATTTTTTTTTAAGAGTGGGTCGTAAGGAGGACTCATCCATTAATATACTATAAAAGAAATCCTCTTGTATAGATAATTATTGACCACAACTCCCCACATCAATTTAATCTCTACATCCAATCTTGAATTTATATTCAACAAGATGGATTATACATCTACCATCGAGGAGAGAAATTCATTCATAGCGTCATGGATCGCTTGAGTCTGTTCAGTTGTAGAAGGAGTTGAAAAGGATGAACATAACTTTTGGCCAGACATGCTCATTTTATTTCCAACTTTATGAATCGAGCAAAAAGAACAATTTTTGATCTAAGATGTCATGTCAAAAAAATATTGAGGCATGTTAGGATGTATGCCATCATCCAAGCCAAGCTACTTAGAAGGATGACAACCGGTTCCAGTACAAATAATATCGTAAGTTGTTTTACGATTTCGTTCCATATTTGTAAAACCTTATTTTTGAGGAGGTATTTAAAGGTTTTATTGTTGAACGTATGTAGGAATGGATGACGAAACTACGCTTCCAAAAAGAAAACGACATTAAATTTGAGTATTATGAGTGCTACCTTACTTTGAAGGAGGCCGTGGAGGAGTTCAACCCATCGTGGATAGCAAGGCACATGGGTTAATGTAACATCACTATGCTTCATGCTCTTGTTGGGATACCTCTTGTAAACACTCCCAGGAGACTACTCGGCCTTTATTGTCACCGACCAGTTTGAATGCTCGTAGGCCATTTAATATCGTTGTATTTTTAAATTTCGCCGTACGTGTAATAATTTTAAACTAATGAGGAAAATTAAAGTATGTTTCGATGACATTTAATTCTTACCGTCATTATATCCAAAATAAATGTTTTGGGAATACCGCAGAAGTACCATCATATTTAATATTCCTATTATTTTACCATGAATTAAGGGCAAATAACTAAAGTGTCGATGGTTGGGTGTCTATTCATCGCTACATGAAAGGATTTTTATAAGGTCCTCTATAAAAAAACTTTTCGGCCATCGGGATGAAGGTGCAAAGCATAAGGTATTCAAATCCATCTAATTACTGACTTCTCTGTAACATTGTTTCATCTCGTCTCTTATCCAAAACATACAACAATAGTATTATGGCTAGGTATACCGTCGAAGAGGATGTTTCTATCACTAATGTGTGGGCAAGTGTTGTTACCCTTCTGAGGTGGACCATCACCGGGTTAGGCTAATACGGTTTGGAATCAGCGTATTTGAAAATTACACACAACTATTCCCAAATATTCATCAAAGAACAGCGATTCTTTGTAAAGGCTAAACTTGGAGTAATTAAAAATGGGGTGAGGGTTTTACGTCCGATACCGAGAAAGAAATTTATATGACACATAACCAATCTCCTCTATGGACGGTTCGAGGCTTTTAAGTAGTTTATCTTTTTACTAATACCACTTTTTTTTTTTAATCTTTAACATGAACACTAAATGCGTTATGAACCATTTGTATAAAGGAGCGATATGCAAATTGGAAATACGCTCGTGATACAGGCAAAGATTTCATGTTTTACCAATGCTACTTAATCATGAAGGCTAACATCCCCCAACTAAACACGATACAACCGCCACCGATTCCTCCGCAACAAGGGGACGAAGATTAACAAAACCGCATCAACACCATGATATTAATTTAATGGTTTTGTGGGCAAACCTCTTTGTAAACCCTCACGAGACAAAACTCGTCCGTTATGGCCACATAACGGTTTAAATGGTAGATGTCTTTGGTAAAAGTTAGCTAAGTTTACTTTTGAAAAAAAAATTAGCGATCTGTAACCATCCCATCAATGTATCAGCATCAATTTATTACTAATGGTATTTGTTTATCAATTTATTCATAATGATATTTTTCGTAATAAATATCATCATAGGCCTCCCTTGGTTTGGTTTCACCACACAAACTGCTTTTCAGTCAGATAGTTGATTCTTTGGGAAGACACGAATTTGGGTCGACGCAATGTAGGGTTATCGATAAATAGTAAGGGTCGTTATATAAATGGTAAGTGTCCCTTGGTAACGATGAACGACTTTTGGATAAAGATTCGTGGGTGGTTAATAATTTGAGTATTGTCTTTATTAATATCATTTGGATTCATTTCCACCATGAATTGTCATTTGTGTTGATGCATTATTTTGAGTGATCAAATCATGATTCGCAATCTTCTTCTCGTTTCCAAACCTATACTATGACACCATATGTACGAGTTGATTTAACCCCAACAATGGTCATTGTACCATCTCTTCTTGCCCCGAGATAGGTCTTTCCTTGTCCCCCATAAGGTGTTTTAAACAAGAAGGGCGTATGTGAACATCAAAAGTGTGTTTTAAAGTGAGAAGGCTTGTCGGTGAAAAGCGCTAAATGCGTGCAAACAGTTTTTCATTTACTACGAGTGAATTGGATGTGTTTTAACAATTTCCACGCATTATTAATTTGGATCCTATAAATATCCGTGTTTTACCCAAAGGTACTTCTCACCCACCGAGTAATTGGAAATCGGATTATCTTCCTCCAAACAACATAGACACTGGGAAATCTTCTCACGGCTTTCTACCCTAAATTAACTCATTGTACGTACACAACAATGGGATCGTTTGATTCGTTTGAAGATTTGCAAATCACAAAAACATGGTACAAAGAATCTCGAGTAGCGAGATCTCGTCGGTAAAGCCGGAGCCCGAAACCTTTTGGGCAAATATATACAACCAATATATACGAGAATATGGGAATCCAAACGAAGAAGTCTTCAAGCATTCATGATAGGTACAGATTATACAAAAAGCCATTTGCGATTTTATAGATATTCAACAACGACTCACCAAACACGGCCGTATTAGAATGTCATCCCGACAATTTGTAAGTGTTGTTTAATTTATTCTGTCCATTGGTTAATTGATTGGTTCTAAATTTGTTTGAGTATATTTTCACCGTGTTTTTGTAGCAAGAATTGGTTAAAGCGGGGTATTTAGAGGAAAAAGGTTTCACATTCGATGAATGCTATAATTTCATGGTATCCAAAATCCCAGTATGGATCACCAATTCATCGACTTCATCGAGTGAAGTCTAAAACTGGAATCTATGTTTGTAACTACTTTGTGGGTTAGTACTGTATGAACCCTCACGAGACTAAACTCGTCCGTTAGGGTCACCTAAGGGTTTAAAGGCTTGTTACACGTGCTAAGTGTAACCGTGATTCCTACGAAAGTGAGTTAGGTTATTAATTACGTTGTTCTAATGTAATACGATGTTAAACATGAAAGTCGTTATTTAAAAAGTTGTCTGTTACGTCATTGCAATAAGTAAGAAAACACATTACATCGTAAAACCCAACGATTTCAAACGAACAATATTAACCACTCATAAACATCTCACGAGAACAACATTCAATTTTATATGCGACGGCCAAAAAAATAATTAGCCACGAAATGCCCGAAAGGCTTCCTTCTACGCTTCATACATTGCCATCGCCCTAAGCACGATTACCATTTGCAACAACGCGACATTGCCTAAAAACGACCACAAATCCTTTTCAACATGCTAACACGGTGTTGGATACGTATGGCGGAATACCTAACGCTTCCATTCCCAATTTGAATCAAAAGTATTCCCTCACTCGAATCCAAAACGCAATACCAGCAGGAGGATTTTACGTATCATGATCCATATCCGCAACCTTACAATAACTAATCACTAGAGCGGTATCTTCATGCATCGAAAAACGAGGCATCGTGATTGATTAATGTTGTGGAAATAAGATATGAAACTTTTATAATTTGGGATTGAAAAATTTATCTTTTGGTTGAGTTTACGAGCATTACACCTTCGCCGATAATTAATTTGTGAGGCGTTTATCACAAATTTATACTAAAACTCTCAGATGGGTTTAAATGTAATTTTGAAATTCTTCAAAGGAATAAATTATAAATATTTGCAACTTTGCTTGCATGAGTACGTATCATTGGTCGGGCATTATTTTGCATGTCATCTTACGTAGCGTTAAATAGAAAATGACCTTTGAAAGAGTAGCAAAGATAAAAGCTGACCGTTGTACAATATTACGATTATACGTGTAATAGTAGTCTCTGACATCTACAATTATCACTCGTCACATTGTGTTTTCGTAACACGCCCCATTGAGTTGTCCACCACTTGTATGTCAGACTAAAGTGTAAAGATGGGCATTGAATTATGCAGCTTTCCCTTTTGATTTATTATCATCCACGTGGACTGGAATAAGGGTTTGGATCCTGGTGGTTGGGGAGATTACCGACTTAAGTTGAAATATTCATGAATGGGAGTTTGCCGGGAATTTTGTCCCTAACTTGGGGTCCTAAAATAGTCATACATAAACAAACCCAAATAAACGTTAACATACATAAACAACATAAAAAATACACAATACATAAAACAAAAACATTACATCGACCGCGCCTCATTGACCCGGAATTAAACACGGGATTAAACATTACATCATAAACACATAACATAACACAACATATTAAAGAGCAAATGAAAATTTAATTATTCGGCCCATTCCACCAAATTACACCCGTGACATTGGTGTTGTTATCTTTAAACGATGTAGTTTCATAAAAACCTACATCCGACACCGGGCATGACGCCCCCTTTTCATGTTCAACCTTAATCATACCTTTCTCTTTGAAGTTTTTGCAGAGTATGTTAATATTTTTATCATCTTTGGACTTGATTGCATCTTCTAACCATTGAGCTTCTTCACGGCAATTATCGAACTGGCATCGAAGGTACCTACTTTTTCCAGGTTCCGCTTCTAATAACAATTTTATTCCCGGACAACCTCTCTGCGGGAACTTGGAATACATCCAAGGGCATTGCATGGCTGAATGGTCTTCAAGGAAACATAGCGGACAAATTTGGTTTGCTTCTACACACAATTTGTTTTCCCTTGCGATTGGAATTAATTTTTATCCGGCTAAATTTGAAGTAGCGTTTTATGTTTGATGGTGTGTTTCTTTGAGTGTATTTATAGGAAAAAATTATTATTATTTATAAATGAAATCCCCATTAAAAAATCTTGCCGTCATAGTGTGTTGATAAGGATAACAAGATTTCTATCAGAAGTATCGTTATCCAAAACAATTAATGCTGGATGACTTAATGGCAAATCGCATAAGCCGAGTAGTACGAGTGTTTTTATCTACATAACTGGGCTATGTTCAACCAGAGTTCTATTTTAGATAGTATACGAAAATTACTTGAATTTAACATTACAGTGTAAACCGGGTGTAGGAAACAAAGGTCAAACAAATATAAAACATCCACGCAGTTTGTAATGCGTTTACAAGATACGCAGATTCAATATGCGTGCGACGCAGGTTCAAACTGCGTCCAGAAGAATATTCCGTGGATTTTTTTTTCCATACGCAGTTTGTAACTGCGTTTTGTGCTTTTTCAATACGCAGTTTGAAACTGCGTACCTTGGATACTTCCAACTTGGATCCAAGCTGAACGCAACACTCGTTCTGGATTTGAGCCACTATTCACAGAAAAGCGACACTTCTACAGTGCGTTAAGTGGGATCTTGGATCCCATTGGGGCTAGCCTAAGGCTTTGTGCTTCCATGTATATTTTAATCATGCACGCGACCATAATAGTCCTTCATTTGGTTTACTCAGCGTCTTCATGCACACTCATTTAGCAAGTCACTTGGTCAAACTTTAGCTTCTAGGCATATTCAAGTGATTTGAGTATTGACTTAAATTCAAAGAAAGACACTAGTTTTTTAAAAGACAAGTTACTAACCGAGATAAGAATCATGTGAAACGATCATCTTCGTTATAAAGGGTCAAGGTTTTAAATTATATGATATCTAGGATTTATGATTTTTTTTTTCCACCAAATTTTCATCTCCAATGCAAAAAATGAAAAAAAATAATATGATGACATAGCTAAGTGGAGTAAAAGTGAAAGTGTAGATCATACTTTCTCTATGACCCTGGGTTTTAAGTCACATCGTCATTTGTTTCTAAATTTAATTAAAGTATATTAGATAAGACCTTGAAGATTGGAAATGAACTTTAGAGCATCTACAATGATCTTCACGTAGCAGTTTTGTATGCACTTGTTGATGGTGGATTTTCGTTTAAGGTTAAATTTGTAAAAAACCGAAAAATCATGCGCTGACATCTTGTAAAAGATAAAGCCATTTATAAGTGTTAGATACTCCCTCACTTAATTCACCAAGAATGGAGCATGTAGCAACAATCCCATTCTGTGAATACATGAAATTCCTCCCGGTTGGAGCATGTAGCAACAATCCCTTCCTATGAATTTCATATCAACCTTGTATTTCCGAGTACTCATTATCGGTGTGGCATGACGGTAGAGTGTTACTCTTACGAGTAACACGAACCTCCAAGCACTATAATGAAACCATGTAACAAATACCCGTACGGAGTTGATTCTCGGTGTGTTATACTAGCCCGAGCCCTCTCGGTGTGTTATACTAGCCCGATTGAGCCCCTCTCGGTGTGTTATACTAGCCCGATTGAGCATCCCAGACTGACCATATCGGTCCCGATATGATTCGATTGCGGTCATCCAACTCCACAAGCATGATTGGATGACCCAGATCAATTCCATCACCCCCAAGGTGTATGGAATACACACGGCCGACCCCGCATGGTCGACCATTGGCCTTTGCTAGCCAAGAAACCGTCCATACCAAGCATTATGGACGGAAAATCCTAAATTAGGGTTTGCGGCATATTACATGTGCCGCAAAACGGTCTCAACCATCCATCTTCGCAGGTATAGATGGAGGGTGTAGATGTAGACTCAAAGGGCCCGGAGCATGTCGACGCAATCACCATGTGACCGCCACACACTTGACCAATCGGTCAAAACCAACCATGATTGGTTACAACACATTCGTCCGCCCCGAAAGAGCATGGTCGCACGGCTTTGAAAGCCAAAATTAGGGTTCAAGCCATCACGCGCGTCCATCTTCTCGGCACGAATGGAGGGTCCTGGTCGATCGAGCGGAGTCGGTCATACCCCGGATGACCACCGTGGGCCCATCTACCCCCTCATGCAATCGGCCAAGGCATATCATGCCCGGCTAATCCAAAATGCCCGCCCAAACATGCGTGGTTACACTTCCCAAATTGCAAATTGATCTCGACCGATCAACTTCACCGGACCGAATTGAGTGGCTTAGATCACGTTTTCATGGGATAGTCGGGTATAGGCGTGAACATCGCCTACCATCTTCACGTCAAACCAGCCGGCCAAGACCGACCAAGTTAGGTCGTCTTGGAAAACGCGTCAGAGAAAGAGTGTGGCGCGCGGCTTCTTGCGGTATCAAACTTCTATCGCAAAATCAATCTCTACCACTCCTCTTTGCTTCTGGCCAAATTGAGTGGCCCGGATCGCGCTTTCATGAGGGAACTGAATACGAGCACCTACACCATCATGCCGTCAATACGCATGTATGGTCGGTCCTCTCAAAATCTTTCCCATGCTTGATTTCGACCAAGGCGAGAGTGATGCTTGCGCACCTCTTCAAAAACCTAATATTCATTAACGAGTCGCAGATGAGTATCTCAAAGCTCATCTCATCCGTCCAACTTCACCAGACTTGGTTATACAACCCCGGTCGGGAGTCAATTGGTCAATAAGGCGTCATTACCCATCACCTTACCACACCACAATGCGACTGCATAAAATACACACGATACTTCCAAGTATCGACTTCTGAATAACGCAGTTATTCAATTCAAAGATTACATGCTATCTTTCGTGGATCCACGATCCACATTCCGTACATCAATCATGTCACAAACGGGGGATACATACTTTAGGGTATTGGTCCGGCGGTTTTACAGCGTGCGGCGTGCAACGCGCCATCACAAGAACGTGTCGGAAGTCATGGACGGTTAGAGATGAACAGAGAAGTGGGCAAGACTGGTTGTGTATCACCGACACACAACTCCACTACTCCATCATTCCACTACCTCCACTTCCCACGAGAAACGTGAATGAGGCTCAATGACTTGTATAAATAGGTTCTCCGCCCTATTTCAAAGAGGACAGAGAACAACACAAGTTCAGACGACAGAAACCAAGTGTTAATACAAAAACCGTATTCAAACACTCGGAGCACGCTTGCATCAACCGTGAGCTTGCTCATCTTTCTGTTACAAGTCATAAGCAAGCCAACACCTTCACAATCTCAACACCTTCTTCGCTTCCCTCCCTAAGATCAACCCCATCTCCTTCACTTTGTGACCAAACAAGTCCGGAACGGCCATTTCTTGGTTTATGCCGACTTGCACTGCATTGATCTCTCGAATTTACAAGCACTCACCGCAGCAGTGCATTTGTTGAAGGTTTAGATTCATTCCTCATCCACACCCCAAATTACCAAATTCTGCAGGAGTAGTTTTCACCCATCAACAATTGGCGACCACAGTGGGAGATTAATCTCTCGGTTGTAAAGTCAATTTCTTCGAAATTCAATTCAATTTCATCAATTTCAAAAGGGTAGATCTTATAACCAATTCAATCAAAGCAATTCATTCAAAGATGGTGGAACCGAGGTCCGGATCGCAATCAGTTCGATGGAGCCGGCATGGATAACACTCCCGTGTTGATGTACCGTCGGTGGAGCTACGGCGATCAATACATCTCGTGGAGCTGTCACTTCTATCACCAACACTAGCGGAGCAGAGATATTCCAGTAGGTGGAACGCCTCCCGTCACTGCAGAGCCGGAGCAGCCGAAAAATCCACGGTATCTCCTCAAGCGTAACACCCCAAAGTGATCACCAGAGCAACGACGTTCACCCCTTCATCAGGACGAGGAACAGGAGGCACAAGAGGAGGACCACCGTCCATTACCATTGCCGACTTGATGGAGAAACAAGAAGTCCTTTCCAAGACTCAAACAGATATGGCCGCATCTCAGAAAGAGGTACTCACTTTCCTCAAGACCTTGACTGAACGATTGCCGCAGGATTCATGTCAATCTTTGGAGACAACAAGAGATGCCTTCAACTCACCCGGAGCAGGCATTTCCACTCGGACCCACATGAGTGAAGAAGCTCGTGCTGCTCCTGAATGCTCAAGAGAAAGGGACCGGCCACCCAACTTCATCACACGTGAGGATCCGGAACGACTCCTCCCGAGCCGAAGCAAAGGAAATCTGACCGATGCGCACCAACACCAACCGCCATACCCTCAAGATATGCAAATAATCCTCTTCCAAGAGGTTACACCTCTCCCCAGTTCTCCCTCTACGACGGAACTGGTAATGCTCGTGAACACATTTCTCGATTCTTGGAAGCCTTGGGGGAACATGAATACAATCATGTTTTACGCCTAAAAGAATTCTCAAAATCACTTACGGGGAGGGCATACACCTGGTACAATAACATTGCGCCTAACAAAGATATCCAATTGGAGCGAGATGGTCGGTGCTTTCTACAGAAGTATTTCTTCGTGTCCGAACAAATCACGTTTTCCCGGACACAGGAAGAATTCTCCACGAACAATGAGCATCCCAACGACTTTGTTAAAAGATTCGGGACCCAAGCACTTTGGATTGTCACGACCCAAATGTCACCGAGCGGCAATTGGTGGAATCATGCATCAATGGGATGATACCCATATACCGCGCTCCGTTAGAGAATCCGGGCTTTCAAACGTTCTCTCGAACTCCACGAAGCCGCAAAACGCTCTCGGCAAATAATCGCACCGGCGCTGCTAGAAAGAACCCGTTGTTCGGAGTGAAGATTCCGTGAAAGTCGAGGAAGCGGGCGTCTCACGAACAAGCAATACAACACCGGTCCTTCAGCAAGCGTGGTGGGCGGAGGAGAGAAAAGGAGCTTCAAAGTGATGAGCCACAAACAAAGCGAACATTCCCGCACACAAGACTTCGTCTCGAAAAGGAACAGACAAAACTCTGCGCAAAACACTAAAGACACAGTTTTCCTTTTCCCATGAATGAAGTGATAGAGCTCTTGGAAGCGTGGGTCCAAGACGACGCCGTAAAGCTACCCCCTATCAAAGCGTCCTCCGACCGAGGAAGAAATGGAAGATCCCGATATTGTTGCTACCACGAGTTCGTCCATCATCCAACCAAAGATTGTAACGGAGTTGAAACAAATATTCAGGGAAAAGGTAGAGATCGAGCTCAGAGCTCCATCTTGGAAACGAAGGTGTTCACAGAGACCCTCTACCTATCAGGAACTGCATGATTTCTGGGGACTCTGTTCGCAAGACCGTGCAATCTATGATGGAGCACATATGTGAAATCTTGTACTTCTCCAAGGGACATCGTCAAGATATATTTGCGGCCCTCAACCACGTTGTGTCAGGTAGACGTTTGCATCCGGTAGATGGTCCAGAGCCCCGCCTTTCCCGAAAGACATGAGCAATGGAAATTGGGGACTCCTAACCGTCACTCGTTTGAGAAACGTTGAGTTCGATAACGCGTTGATCGATACGCTTTAGAATTTAACATCATTACTGTCAAGACCTTGAGAGCGGCAAAGATCTCAAGCAAGAAGCTACTCGTCATCCAACCGTGGTCGGGGATTCAAAAGAGAGAGCTTAGAGATGCATATGGATACATTGATCTTGGAGTCAAATTGGGTGATGCCTCGACGCAAGCAAAGTTCTACATAGTCAAAGATCATCCCAACTACGACATGATCCTAGGGCGCTCTTGGATGCATGACAACAAAGCCATACTGGAAGTCTGTCCTCTACTGGTTTCGATACCTGAAAGAGTCTCCAACACGCCTGCTGGACCACCTGATGACTGTCTGCTGCCGTACCAGCAACTTTCCAACATGACACAACTTCCCGGAGAGAGCCTGTCCGCATACACTGAAAAGTTCCGATCTCAAGTAAGTCTCATCACGCAACTCTCCTTGCAACCTACTGCCCCTCATTCTGACAAGTCCTGGGGACTGACTCCAATCAACAAACCAACCCCGGCTAAGAGATATGAATGGGAGGCCGCCCCTTTCAAGCGTTTATCAAGAGCGTGGAAGTCTGTTTTGGTCAAAGACGACAAAGCTAAAGTCCAAGTATCCGCACGGCCAAACCCATTTGGAATTGAGACTTGGTGACAAAGATGACTACGTTCAATGTTGGAAGTGTGATGGTGAAGATGACTACTCCACCTGACTCACCCACCGAAAGAGAAGATGAACCATACCTCGGTAGCAGATGTTATCTTAGGCGGCTACCGCAAGCTCATCAACGCCGATAAACCTGGAGGGCATAACAATTCACTCACGATGGCTCAAACCCCCACCGAACTTAAGATGTCTTTGTCTGCCACTTCACAAAGATCCCGTACACCTTAAAACGCCAGTGCTATTTTTTCCAGCGTATTTCCTTTTTAAAATTCCATATCATATTTGTAATTCCTCCAGAAAATGATTGCAATACTTGCATTCATAGATTTTCAATTTCCAATTTTCAATTTTCAATTGAAGCGTTATTTTCATCTGAGAACCTCTTTGCTCCTAAAAACACAAATTCCTGAGTCAGCTTAAATCAGTCCACTGGAGCAAGAAAGGAAACCCTAAGCAAACATCTCGCGGAAGAAGGGAATAGAATGTGTGCGGAAAATGATTTGAGCCATCTCGCCCAAAAAGCCGGGAAGATATTGCATCACAGGTCCGTGGATATTCCATTATAGTATAACTTCTTTTATCACTAAGGATTACATGTGAAGGCGCTCCTTGCGCCTGAGAAGTTTCGGTTGCAGTCTTGGCAAAGGATTGTAAAGGAAAACTTTATTCAAATAAAAAAAAAACACCTTGAACTCAGCCGCCACTGAGTACAAGGGAGATGTTCGAGCATGCAGAATACACTTGGAAAGAAAAACAAAATAAAAGAGGTTTTAATTGTCAAGAGAGCCGGCCTCGCCTACACCACCGTTGGTTTCTTCTCAATCACCTGTTGATGCACCTCCCTCCGGGATCTCCCTCAACTTCGCATCGGGCATCCCCGCAAAGATTAGCAGCGCACTCCATCCCAACATCATCAGCCAGGAGCATCAAAGGGCATAGCAACACCGGGGGCCACGCAAATTGCTTTCGAATGTTCGGGTTCGTCTCGTATCGAATCAAGGATTATCACGCCGTCCCGGATCGGGTAATCACACTTGTCTTCATTCAGTGGTCGTTTATGCTCGACTCTCCGCCTCTTCAACCGCGCTGCAAATCTCTCTGCCCTTGCGCTTACTAGCGTCTGCAACGTTTCCTCGCGCCTCCACCGTTCCTCCATGTCAATTGCAGCTGAAAGTGCACAAATTCGTTCTCTCTCGACAATGCGAAGATGTGAGATAGGCATCCCCTCGTATAGCGCGCCGACTTCGCGAAGTGGGAGATCGATCTTAGCCATTACTTCTTCGTGTGCATGGCTTTTGGGCTTGTCAACTTCAAAACTTCTTTCTGGGGAAGCAACAGAATGATTGTCCACCGCTTCCATGACAAACTACAAAGGAGAGGAGGTTATGCACACGCAAAAAAAAAAAAAGAATCAAGTTGATTGATCAGTTAATCAGAAAATCAGAAAGCGTGCACAGGATATAGAATAAACGACCACGTTGAGATGATTCTTTATAATCTCACAAGTCGAGCGTAATCCCGAAGGAAAAGAAGTCTCTACTTACCACCTATGAAGGCTACTAATTCGGGATAGCAATCGACGAGGCTTATCAAATATACCTGAGGAAAGCCGTGTATAACTAAGGAAGTACACCTGAAGGGGCGGTCGAACTCACACATGTACAAGAGGAACCGAAGCGACCAACCGGATCAAGTCCTGCTTCCTTCGCATCCTTAATCAAGACCAACCGGATCAAGTCCTCGCTTCTTTCGCATCCTTAATCAAGACCAACCAGTTCCAGGGCAACGCTTGACTATCCGGTAAATACGTACTTACTTCAGCTTGGTCATTTCAGTATATGTATGTCACCATCTCATGCCTACCACACAATAGTGTAACCATTATGTGCTAGGCAGGGGACTTAATGTTGATGGTGGATTTTCATTTAAGGTTAAATTTGTAAAAAACCGAAAAATCATGCGCTGACATCTTGTAAAAGATAAAGCCATTTATAAGTGTTGGATACTCCCTCACTTAATTCACCAAGAATGGAGCATGTAGCAACAATCCCATTCTCAGAATACATGAAATTCCTCCAGTTGGAGCATGTAGCAACAATCCCTTCCTATGAATTTCATATCAACCTTGTATTTCCGTACTCATTATCGGTGTGGCATGACGACCGAGTGTTACTCTTACGAGTAACACGAACCTCCAAGCACTATAATGAAACCATGTACGAAATACCCGTGCAAAGGTTGATTCTCGGTGTGTTATACTAGCCCGAGCCCTCTCGGTGTGTTATACTAGCCCGATTGAGCCCCTCTCGGTGTGTTATACTAGCCCGATTGAGCATCCGGCAATGACCATATCAGTCCGGATATGATCTGATCGCAGCCATCCAACTCCACAAGCATGATTGGATGACCCAGATCAATTCCATCACCCCCAAGCAGGTATGGAATACACACGGCCGACCCCCTCATGGTCGACCATTGGCCTTTGCCTCATAAGAAACCGTCCATACCAAGCATTATGGACGGAAACCCTAAATTAGGGTTTGCGGCATATTACATGTGCCGCAAAACGGTCTCAACCATCCATCTTCGCAGGTATAGATGGAGGGTGTAGATGTAGACTCAAAGGGCCCGGAGCATGTCGACGCAATCACCATGTGACCGCCACACACTTGACCAATCGGTCAAAACCAACCATGATTGGTTACAACACATTCGTCCGCCCGAAAGAGCATGGTAGCACGGCTTTGAAAGCCAAAATTAGGGTTCAAGCCATCACGCGCGTCCATCTTCTCCGCACGAATGGAGGGTCACAGATCGATCGAGCAAAGTCCGGCCATACCAAAGATGACCACCGTGGGCCCATCTACCCCCTCATGCACCGGCCAAGGCATATCATGCCCGGCTAATCCAAAACGCCCGCCCAAACATGCGTGGTTACACTTCCCAAATTGCAAATTGATCTCGACCGCTCAACTTCACCGGACGAATTGAGTGGCTTAGATCACGTTTTCATGGGATAGTCGGTATAGGCGTGAACATCGGCTCTACCATCTTCACGTCAAACCAGCCGGCCAAGACCGACCAAGTTAGGTCATCTTGGAAAACGCGCCGGAAAAGAGTGTGGCGCGCGGCTTCTTGCGGTATCAAACTTCTATCGCAAAATCAATCTCGACCACTCCTCTTGCCTGGGTCAAATTGAGTGGCCCAGATCGCGCTTTCATGAGGGAACGGAATACGAGGCACCTACACCATCATGCCGTCAATACGCATGTATGGTCGGTCCTCTCAAAATCTTTCCCATGTTGGTTTCGACCAAGGCGGAGAGTGATGCTTGCGCACCTCTTCAAAAACCCTAATATTCATTAACGGTGTTGATGAGTGTCTCAAAGCTCATCTCATCCGTCCAACTTCACCACCCGGCTTGGTTATACAACCCCGGTCGAGAGTCAATTGGTCAATAAGGCGTCATTACCCATCACCTTACCACACCACAATGCAAAGACTCACATAAAATACACACGATACTTCACAAGTATCGACTTCCCGAATAACGCAGTTATTCAATTCAACATTACATGCTATCTTTCGTGGATCCACGATCCACATTCCGTACATCAATCATGTCACAAACTGGGGGATACATACGGGGTATTGGTCTGCGGTTTACAATACGCGGCGGCAACGCGCCATCACAAGAACGTGTCGGGGAAGTCATGGACGGTTAGAGATGAACAGGAGAAGTGGGCAAGACTGGTCGTGTATCACCGACACACAACTCCACTACTCCATCATTCCACTACCTCCACTTCCCACGAGAAACGTGAATGAGGCTCAATGACTTGTATAAATAGGTTCTCCGCCCTATTTCAAAGAGGACAGAGAACAACACAAGTTCAGACGACAGAAACCAAGTGTTAATACAAAAACCGTATTCAAACACTCAGAGCCTGCTTGCATCAACCGTGAGCTTGCTCATCTTTCTGTTACAAGTCATAAGCAAGCCAACACCTTCACAATCTCAACACCTTCTTCGCTTCCCTCCCTAAGATCAACCCCATCTCCTTCACTTTGTGACCGAAACAAGTCTGGAACGGCCATTTCTTGGTTTAGGCCGGACTTGCACAGATTGATCTCTCGAATTTACAAGCACTCACCGCGCAGTGCATTTGTTGAAGGTTTAGATTCATTCCTCATCCACACCCCAAATTACCAAATTCTGCAGGAGTAGTTTTCACCCATCAACAGCACTCAAACCACCTATGCCCTCAAACTAAGTATTTAAAGATGCACTCTCAAAAGTACTTGTTTATTTGACCCCCAATTGGCTGGAAGGTTCATAATTGATGACCAAGGTATAACCTCTATCATTCTACACAATGCGGGAGTTCTCTTAACCAAACCCGCATTCCAACTACACTAGCCGAGCAACTTCCATTCAATCCTTCGAAATAGGTTAGCCATCTCCTTCCACCTGTTGAAGGAGTCAAGAGTTGTTTGAAATTAAACTCAACCGATATGCATTTGGTGGTCTAGTTATAGGCGAAACATCTCATTACCGTGTCGCTGATGGTCAATCCATGAGTTCCTTCTTTGTGGAATGAACTAGGATGGTTTGGGGTCTCGACTTAAAATTACTTTCTTATCATGATCGGATTGTTGTTTCTTAATCAAGAAACTCGTCTAAAGTTGAATTTGACCACCCGCCAATCGAGTTTAAAATGTCTACATCTATCCAAACTACTCCAATCATTTACCCCATTGAGGTTGTAATAATCAGTTACTCCACCGAATTCATTAACAAGCTTAAAGCTCATGTTCAAGGAGATTTTTTTTTTCCGTATCAAAGATACACAACATAATGGAACTGACCGAAAATAAATTCGAAATGGACTCAAAAAATCTGTTGAGGTTCCTAAAAACTAATTTGGAACCACCTTCATATATAGTCTATGATTCATGAAATTAAAAAAGGAATGCGCCAAATTTCAATGCTCCAAATTACACCACTACAGTATAACCCCTATAAAATAATAGCGTTGGGACTGGAAAAAATATCAATTTATTATGGTATTATAAATTATTTATAAAATAATAATTATTAATCTTCTTCCCATCTTCACCTTCACCTTATACAAACCAAAAAACTCAGCTGAAGAAAAGTCTGGTAATAGAAAACGTCTGACAACAGAAACAGATATCAAAACACTTATTTCAATGGCGATTGGATCATCATCGAATCGATCAGCGAAGGAGTTACTGGGTCGGATCAGAGTTTAAGGAAGAGCTTTCAGGATTTGAAGAATAGTAATGGTAATGCTAAGAAGTGGGTTGAGGTGGTAAGCGGAATTAAAATGATGTTAGGAGGTTCTGTTCCATCTAATGAAGATCAGGAAAAATGGTAATGATTGGCGCTTGGTTTCAAAATAAAAAAATCAAAGAGCAAATCATAACTTGTGAATCGAGTTTTGATCGACTACAAATATAAGTCTTTCATTGTTACAAAGGTTTCAAATGGTTTGTTATTGGAGGAAAAAAAGAAATACTAAGGATATTATTCAAATGAAGATAATAGGGAAGCTATCGTATGGATGAAAAATATTATGAGGAAGGAATCAAAAAAGAACTTTTATGGGCAATGGTACTGGACTTTTCACATAAACGATGAACATAGTTTGTTCTCAAGAAACGAGAATAAGTATGGAGAGTCTTTTAGAGCGTCTTTTTCATCAAACAAGAAAAGACAATCAATGTGCTTTCCGGCAGAATCTGATGATTACAGATGGTCTCATTTTATTTCAGCTTTCTCAAATATTGTTGCATCAAAAATAAAAGCTATTCAAGAAGATTCGCTAACTTCTCAGTCCATTGCAACTCCAGTGGTTTCGTCTGGCAATTGGGATTTGGCTTTGATTGTAGAAGTTTCCGATGAGACAAAATCTTGGGATCGTATTGGTCAAGAGATTGCTAGGAAATTTGAATTTCAAAACAACTTTGATTTATTTCATTTTGATGACAAATGAGCTTTTTTCTTTGTTAATGCAGAGATCAAAAATGATTTAGTCAGAAAAGGTTTTTGGATTTTCAAGGATACTTCAATCAGAATCTTGCCATGGTGGGACTCTGTTAACTCAGTATCACTTGTTGATAGTTCTCATGTCAGTTCATGGATAGAAATTAAAGGCGTTCCACTCAATCTTTGGGGTGATTCTTTGTTTAGTTCGCTTGGAAATAAATTTGGTGGCTTATTGGAGTTGCATTCGTCTACGTTACGCTGGGAAGACGTATCTGGTATCCGCATTAAGGTTAAAGATGGTATATAATTATCTTCAAGTCTTTTGTTTCATTTTAATGGAATATCCTTTACTGTTAACATCAAACCTTTGAAGCTTGTTAATGGAGAACCAGAGCTCTTGTTTAGAAATCACCAGGAAGTAGATCAGGTGACTGGCAAATTCCACCCTTCATAGGTCAACGAAGAGTCAAACGGGTCAGGTCTAGTCACCCGAGTCAACTCAATGATGTCATGAGTCAGATTCTAACTATCCTGACTGAGTCGAATTAGTTGAGAAGGTTTTGGCCTGAGCCATGGCACTGGCCTAAGCTTTATTGCACAATCATTGTGCTTTAGCGGTGCTCTCCATCCATGATGGCTGATCACTGTAAACCAGCTCCAGCTGCACTACCATCTTACACTCCATTCTTTCTTTAACTTCTGTAGCATATGCAACTCCACCATTTCTGCTCAGCACCAACACATAATCCCCTAGTTCACCACTAACTCCATCTGAGCTGCAACCTCAGGTTATTGCAGAGCCCAACAAACTCAACACCTGTAATCTCCTTTCTACAATCACTTGTCCCTGCACTACTGCGACACTATTATTTCCCCAGGCCATAGACATAATTGTAGTTCCATGTCTGTAGTATCCTAGGCATACATCTAACTGAGAATAACTCATCTTCTCTATTTGAGCCGTAACTGCAACAGTCTTGAGCCCTGATTCCTGTAATGCTTTACAATCTCGCAGTTCTATTCAAACACAACCAGCACCAATCTTCCCTACAACAGCACAAACCACCAACCCTGTACTCTGTGATAGCTCTTACAACACCACACTCTCAAACTCAAATTCATCAAATCCTGCACCTCAGCTCAGTTAAATCATTGCAAGCTCAATTCAATCTCATACAAAAATCTCTAAACTGAGTTATTCCCTCCTTGTGTTCATTCACTACAGCCTGTTCCTCCATCCCTGGCTTCAGTTGAGCTACAATTCCACAATAGTGACCGATAACTCTTTCCTGTAATTTCAACTTCAAAACAATCTTCATTTTTTTACAAGTACCCTTTATCTCAACATACCACGTAATCAAAGCTCATCCTCAAAGAGAGATCTTCCTCACCTACAAAGACTCAGTGAAAAGTGGGGGTACAACAACCCCACCCAATATTTCGATTAGCAATATGTATGGACTAACTCTAATATACTTTTAAGAGAATCAACTCGACAATCAGACTCAATCTTAATAAAAAGTATATTAAGGAGTTAATATCTCTATCTCTCGATTTGATCTTTACTCACGCAAATGGAAATCTGCGAGTCTTTATCAAATACTAGAGAGATAAACTTGGATGGTACCAAAGACCAATATCCAAGTGTCAATCAATATAAATCAACAACCAAAGGTTGGATATTCTAATTGATTGATCTCAACGCACAACCTGTGATATTAATATTATATAACAAAATATAATGCGGAATAGAAATAACACAGACACTAGAAGTTTTGTTAACGAGGAAACCGCAAATGCAGAAAAACCCCGGGACCTAGTCCAGATTGAACACCACATTGTATTAAGACGCTACGGACACTAGCCTACTACAAACTAACTTCGGTCTGGACTGTACTTGAACCCTAATCAATCTCACACTGATTCAAGGTACAATTTCGCTCCTTACATCTCTGATCCGAGCTGGATACTACGCACTTGATTCTCTTAGCTGATCTCACCCACAACTAAGAGTTGCTACGACCCAAAGTTGGAGTCTTCAATAAACAAATCTGTATCACACAGAAAAGTCTACGATGATAGATAAATTTATCTCCCACAGATAAACCTATAAGTTTTGTTCCGTCTTTTGATAAATCAAGGTGAACAAGAACTAATTGATAACCCGGACTTATATTCCCGAAGAAAAGCCTAGTATTATCAATCACCTCACAATAATCTAAATCGTATGGTAGCGAAACTAGATATTGTGGAATCACAAACGATGAGACGAAGATGTTTGTGATTTCTTTTTATCTTTCCCTATCGGAGATATAATCTCAAGTCAATTATTCAATTGAACTCGTAGGATATAAAATGGCAAGATCAGATCGCTCAACTACAAGAAAGTAGTTTCGTCTGGCTTCACAATCCCAATAAAGTCTTTCAATCGTTAACCTACAGGGTCTCGAGAAGAAACCTAAGGTTAAAGGAGAATCGACTCTAGCAAAACCAACTTGTATCACACAGAAGGTGTGGGGATTAGTTTTTCCAGTTGCTAGATGTCTCCTTTATATAGTTTTCAAATTAGGGTTTGCAATCTAAGTTACCTTGGTAACAAAGCATTCAATAATCACCGTTAGATGAAAAACCTGATTCAACCAAGCTAATATCTTTCAACCGTTAGATCGAAACTTAGCTTGTCACCCACAAATGAAATGTATTCATTTAGGTTTGAGTAACCATACCTAAACGTGTACACTTGGTTGGTTCACAAATAGTTAACCAATGGTTAGCCATATGAGCACTTTCATATTAATCGTATTCATCTTTCTCATAACTAGTTCAAATGACTCATAAGAACTAGTTCAAGAGTTGTTCAATTGCTTAGGTGTTTATTCATAGACACAATTGAAATAAAATCGGTTTGATTCACTTGAATCAATTCATGAACAATATAGCCACGGTTTGCAAAGATTGCATTCCTTATAATTTATTGTTTTAAGCTCATGAACAACCATTTTGAGAAATAACCAGCTTGGGTACGCGTACAGGGTATGCGTACCTTAGCTACCATTTGAGTTTACAAACTCAGCAGAAATTTTCGGTTCGAAAACTTCCATGGGTACGCGTAATGGTATGCGTACCTAAGGTGACTGGTTTACTAGTTTGCAAACTTATAAACTCCAACAGAAATTTTCTGTATGAAAACTTCTGTGGGTACGCATACGGGTACGCGTACTCAACCCGTCTCCTTCACCAATACCGCATGCACACATATGCACGCACTTGGTTTCCGACACATGGATTTATACACTAATGTGCGAACACACTATATATGCTTATATCCATAGTTGGTAATCTCAACTCTACATTTCAATCATTGAAACATTCTTCTATAATGTTATAACAATCGTTATTCACGACTATCGTCATCAAAGCTATTTTCAAGATTGAAACGTCTTCATGACTTGCGTCACGGGTAAAGATGAAAATGGTTAAAGTAAAAGCTCACTAATACATATTTCGAGAAAAAGATACGCGAGTAACTCGGCTCGAAATACCAAATGTGTATTATGAAAACTATCATACTTATACGACTTTGTCTCAAGAGTAGGAGATAGAATAGACTTTTGAGTGACATATAAGTTCAAGTCTCCACATACCTTTTTGTCGGATAAAGTTCCACTTATTCCACGAGTAGTTCTTCGTCTTCGTAAGATGATCGCCATGGAGTCTGGAGCTCAACTGCACTCAACTATCCTAGACCGAGACTTAGTCATAAGTAAACTAGAAATCAAGATATATAGTTTTGATCACTAATATTGACAAACATGCTTGATATAGGAAAGCATGCGAGTTCGACCGAGCAATGCTCTAATAACCTGTTCATTCACCATCAAAGCCACCAGTGCTCAACGCCACCTGAAATTATCATCTCCTGGATCTAACATTCATCTAAACCCACTGAACTCAGTACAACCACCTGCAGCTTGAAATCACACACAACTTCTCATACTAGTCACTGCAATCCAGCAACACTGCTGCCACACCAAGCTATTTCAGTTACCACCATCATCTTCATCTCCCTGTAATACCACAGTGGTCTCAGTATCACTGTCACCTGCAATATACTAGACCACTACCATTTTCTCTGTCATATCAACATCACCTGCAATTTCAGATTCATATCAAACCTCGTCTTCTCAGCCACCAAAACTATCAGGACAACCATCTTCTACCACAACTGAAATGAATCATCAAAACCCATCTCAAATCTAACCATCACAGGACCCCCTGTAGCTTCGAAATCGTTCCTCAAATTTCCATCTTCGATTCACAAGCTCAGGCCTCAAAGAAACCCATTCCTGCTTGCCAAATCCAGAGCCAACTACTGCCTTGTTCTTCATCTCTTTCTTCCCCTAACCTAATTATTCACAGGCTTCAATCAATTCATCAACAGAGACCCATCTCTGATTTCCTCTTCTAATCTTCAATCTCAACCCTAGGTGTCAGCAGAAACACCCATCCTTAGCTGTTATTCTCGATTAATTCTTTAGCCACATCTCCAATTTCTCAATCTCTCCTGAATTTCATCTCTTTATATTCTCTTATAGCATCAGCTTCTTCCTCAATCAAATCTGGTTTCTTCAACAGCATGTTGCATGCTATCTGGTAACGACTAGGTCTAAGGTTGCTTGTAGTACTTGTTCGGGTGCCTAAGTCCTGTAATAGTTAGTTGCTAGAAGTCATATCGTCCTTTAGATTTCGCTTCACGTGTCGATCATTTGTTAGGCAACCATTTAGGGTTACGATGATTGGTATAAATGTGTAAGAGAAACATTATTCTCAGGTATGAAGAAATAAATGAAATAGTCTCTAGGATGTATTATTCATCAGCCAGAATTGGCCTGAATCTCGATTTAAGAGTTACTAATCCCAGCTTTATCTTCATATCATCATTGTGTTGTTAATTTGTTGTAAGCATACAATAATTGGCATCAGAGCCGTTCTTTCCACTTAAAAATTCATCCAATTTTTTTTTCTCACCATGACTTTGAAGGATGTTGAAGCTAAGGTTGAAAAATTGAAGGGATCTCATGATGTTCTTCACACTAAACTTACAGATCTCGGTGGTTCCGTTGATGCTTTAACTACCAAATTTGATAATCTTATGAAATTACTTGAACGATCAAATTTTCTTCAACATCCGATTGAGAGACCTCATCGGGTTCTCGAGAATGAAGCTCATGATGCTCATATCTTCAATCAACGTACTACCCCTCCTTTCCATTATCATCATAATCGTATACCAAAGTTGGATTTCCCAAGATTCGATGGTGATAATCCAAGGAGCTGGATCCAAAAAAGAGTGAACAATATTTCAAGATAAATGATATTGAAGAACACCCGAATGTGAATATTGCTTGATCTACTTGGAAGGTAAAGTGAAAAGTAGTTTTTAAATTTTCAAGTCAATAAGCCTCGTGTTACATGGTCTGATTTATCAGCTCATATTTGTGCTCGATTTGAAAACCCCATTGAGGAAAATTTTGTGGGTAGCTTTAATAAACTTATTCAGAGTTCAACAGTAGATGATTATTATGAGGAATTTGAATCTTTGAAAGCCTTGATGTAAATTATGAACCCAAAACTTACTAAAGATTGTTTTATCATGAGTTTCCTTAGTGGTTTGAAGGAAGAAATTGGTAAGTTTGTATCTATGTTTCACCCAGAGACTTTATCTAAAGCTTTATCTTTAGCTATATTGCAAGATCAGAAAGTTAACATTGCAACTACAGCTACTAAACCATTTACCAGATCATTCAATATATCTTTTCAGAATAGCAGGAGGAAGTTTTTGAAGAAGTTGTTGAGTCTCCAATTAATTATAACATTGAGATATCACTTCATGCTCTCACTGGCAAAGTTACAGGTGACACCATTAGAATTCCGGTGTTCTAAATAATCATAAGGTATCAATTCTTATTGACTCTGCAAGCACCACTAGCTTCATTGATAGCAGTTTAGCTTCTAATCTTAATGCAATATAACTCCAACTTCTTCTATGTTGGTAATCAAGTTGCAAATGGTGACAAAACATGTAGTACTGGCATTTGTTCTAAGCTTCAATAGAGTATGCAAGGCCACAAGTTTGTATAAGATCTGAGAGTATTACCATTGGGAGGTTGTGACATTGTATTAGGAGCAGATTGGCTCAGGACACTAGGTGATGTGCTTTTTAACTTCTCTAAACTCAGCATTTCTTTTAAGTACAATAATAAAAAGATCACCTTACAAGGAGCTACTCCTAGTAGTACTTTACACATGATGAGTGGCTCAGCAGTTAAGAATTTTTTTGCCAAAACTACTCATGGAATTGTGGGTCATTTGTTTTCTATTTCTGCCACTACTACACCCACAACCACTCATGAACCTCTACTTCCCTTACTACAAAATTTCACTGATATTTTTCAAGAGCCCACTCAACTACCTCCAACAAGGAGTTTATATCATACAATTCAATTACAACCACTTTCAACTCATGTTAACCAAAGAGCTTACAGATGTCCTTACATCAAAAAAATAGTAGTTGAGCAACTAGTTCAAGAAATTCTCAAAACTGGCATTATTCAACCTATCCACCTCCCTTTTGCTTCTCTTATACTCCTAGTGAAAAATAAAGATGGTTTTGGAGGTTTTGTGTTGATTATAGAAAGCTCAACAACATTACTATCAAAGACAAATTTCCTATACCCATTATAGATGAATTATTAGATGAGCTGAAAGGTGCAGTGATCTTCACCAAAATTGATCTTAGAGTTGGCTATCATAAAATAAGAGTACATGAGATGGACATCTTCAAAACAACATTTAGGACTCATCAATGCCATTATGAATTCAAAGTTATGCCTTTTGGATCACAAATTCTCCCCGCCACATTTCTCGCACTCATGAATAAAACCTTTCAACCATTTTTGAGAAAATTTGTTTTGGTCTTCTTTGATGATATTCTCATTTACATCTCTAGTATGACTGAGCATTTGGAACACCTCAAGATTGTATTTTCTCTCCTCAGACAACATCAGCTCTTTTCCAAGCAATCTAATTATTGTTTTGGACAATATTTTTTAGAATATTTGGGCCACATAATTACAGCTGAAGGAGTTTGATCCTAACAAGATTTCTTGTATGCAACTCCCTCTGACTATTAAAGAGCTCGGGGAGAGGCTTTCTTGGCCTTCTGGTTACTATAGGAAGTTTGTCCAAGGATATGGAGCTATTAGTAAGCCATTATCTCGATCTACTCAGAAGAATTGTTTATCGAGCCCAGCTGACAACAAATCGCATTCAA
This sequence comes from Papaver armeniacum, assembly GCA_023531295.1. NCBI lineage: Eukaryota > Viridiplantae > Streptophyta > Magnoliopsida > Ranunculales > Papaveraceae > Papaver > Papaver armeniacum. The sequence continues at coordinate 2,463 of JAJJWW010007868.1, read as the reverse complement.
TAAACTGAAAGAAGCCATGACTCACACTCTAGTTTTAGCTTTACCAGATTTCACTAAGCAGTTTGTGGTTGAAAGTGATGCCAGTGATGCCTGTATTGGAGCTGTTCTACTTCAAGATAATAAACCAATTGCTTACTTGAGAAACCCTTAGGCCCAAGAGCACACATTATCCACTTATGAGAAGGAGTTTTTAGCAATTATAATGGTTGTACAAAGATGGAAACATTATCTGCAGGGTAGCAAATTCATTATCAAAATTGATCATCAAAGCATTAAGTACTTCCTTGATCAGAGAATCACCACCAATTTACAGCAGAAATGGCTCACTAAATTGTTTGGCTTTGACTATGAAATACAATACAAGAAGGGTTCTGAAAATGTTGTGGTTGATGCTCTTTCCAGAAGGCCCTTAAACTTAGCTCAGTGCAGTTTTATGTCACTATCTACACCAACATGGATGAAGGATGTTCTACTCAGCTATTAAAATGATAACAAGGCCCAACAACTCACATCCCAGTTGTTGCTGCAACCTAACTCTTGCTCTCCATTTCACCTTGCCAGAAGGTATTTTAAGATATAAAAGTAGAATCTTTCTTGGCTCAGACATAATGTTATGGAACAAGTTTTAGCTTCTCTGCATGCTTCTTGTGGGTGGACATTCAGGCATCCAAGAAACTTATCCCAAAGGCCATTTTTATGGCCAAACATGAAAAGGATATTTTACTCTTTGTGTCTCACTGTGATATCTCATCGGAGAAATAAGAGTGATTCCACTACTCATGCTGGTCTTCTATAACCTCTACCTGTTCCATATCACTCTTGGCAACACGTTACCATGGATTTCATTGAAGGGCTACCTATCAGTGAAAACAAGAGTGTGATTTTGGTCATTGTGGATAGACTAACAAAGTATGCACACTTCATTGCTCGCAACATCCTTATACAGGTTTGCATCTCATTGCCAAAGCCTTCCTCAATTAGTTATTCAAACTTCATGGATTACCTTCCTCAATTGTGTATGACATAGACAAAGTTTTACCCGCCATTTTTGGCAGGATTTATTCTAAGCTTTGGGCACCGGCTTATACTTAAGCAATACACTTATCACCTCAAACAGATGGCCAAACCGAGAGAGTGAATGCTTGCTTAGAAAACTATTTGAGATGCATCACCTGCCACAAGTCTAGTCACTGGACTCAATGGCTTGCCTTTGGGCGATTGGTGGTACAATACCAGTTTCCATAGAGGCTTAAGAATGTCTCCCTTTGATAGGGTGTAGAATACACCTTATTTACTATCTATTGTTTATGCTTTCTCGTTTTTGTTTTCTTGTAAATTATGTACTTTACACGTGTTTTTGAGTTATTAGGTACTCGAGTCATACGGAGAAAAAGAAGAAGAAATCATCCAATTTGAACAAAAGGGCTAAATTGTCATTTCATGGGCGGACACTATCTGGAACTGATCCAAGGTTAAGGGGCACCTCTATGTGGAGGAATATTAAAAACAGACTAGGCGTAGTTAAAGGGTTGCCATTAGATATCCCCTTATCATTTATCGGTGGGTGCATTTATCGGGTCCTATCTTCCGGGGTGTACTCTATCTATATCACCCTAACCCTAAGGTCGACGGGATGTCTCTCATTCACACATCCATTACTTCTCTCTGAACCGAGAAGGAGAGAAGGTTCATTTGTTATCCGAGAGAGATCGAACTCAGGGAAATCGAGATGAAGAAGTAGAGAAAATTGGAGGGAGTTGATGCTGCACTGAATCGAGAACAGACATGGAAGATTGGATTGAGTCTGTTGATAAAGAAGAAATGGATCTAAATTAGGGGTTCTCTACTGCCATGGATGAATCGGAGGTTACGAAGAGATTGGAAATGTTGGGTTCTTATCAGATTTGATAGAGATGAAATCAGATATGGGGGTTAGAGTATTAGCTCGTAGAGAAGAGGAATTAGCAAGACCTGTTCTTTGAATCGATTAGGATCGATAAGCAATGAAGAAATTAGGGTTCATCTGCGCAATTGAAGAGAAGATGCGATGACGTAATGGTCTGGTGATCTTTGTTAAAATGATGATGAGTTGTTGTCGGTCTCGGAGGTGGTGAGTTGATTTGTTATAGAAGATCCGGGGAAGAAAATGGGTTCCTGCTTTGCTGAGGCTCGGTAAGATGGGTTTTGAAGAGAAAGTGCAGCTGAAGTGATGCAATGGAGGAGAAAGAAAATGGGTTTGGTTGAATTCAGTTTTGAAGATGTGATGGAGAGTGGGTACGATTCTATAGAAGGTTGGAGATGAAGAAAGAATGGTGTATGATTGAGTTCGATAGTGATGTGAAGGTCAATGATGTTGCGGTAGCGGATGCGGGTATGGAAATGAGTAGATGTATGTGCTAGGATTTGTACGCACTGAAGACATTAGATAGGCCTGAATTTGGCCTCCTGCAAAGTCCTATAAAC